>JABCKO010023871.1:0-16156 GCA_018855915.1 Tephrocybe sp. NHM501043
TTGACAGACACGCCCCCCGCTGGCCACCAGGCTGTTAGCCCGACGTCTAGCCCAGCAGCTTCATTGCAGCCTGCGAGGAAGAAGCAGCGAGCGTCCTGATGAGCGGACTTGCAATCTGTTAAAGAGAATGTATTAGAACAAGTATTGTATAAATAGGAAGTTCAGACTGCTTCATTGCTACGGGGGTTGTTGGCTTCACGGATGCATCAAGGATACCGACCTATGTTGTCGTCACATACTTTTGGTAAAACACATTTCTCGGTTAAGTAATACAACTCGACAGGCTTGTATATCACGCCACTTCATCAGTTCAATTTGTTCTCCATGTCATTGTACCAACCAATTCACTCTTTTACCACACGACGTTGACAGCGAGCCCCAAATATTGTATCATTCCCTTCGTGATCAATCTTATGCTACGAGGTCCTACCCTGTGAATACCGCAAACGGCATAACATCATATATCACCTCTAGCTTGACGTTTCATTCTCGGCGATTTGTTGACAGTCCCATGGGATGGGATGGTTAGATAAAGATCAAAGTCAAGTGGTACATACAGCCGTGGAACAGGAGGTCCTGAGCTCCATAAAATATCTCAATTCTCTCTTATGTTTATCACTAACCGATAACTGATAGTGCTGGTGTATTTCAGGTGTCTGTTGGCGGTCATAAGTCTGGGTTTCTGTTGGTTTCTGCACGTCGCGCGGTGTGACCAAAGCCATGTGATGTGACACTACTGGTTAATGGATTGATGATAGATGGCAAGTCAAGGCCACGAACGACTTGCGAACGACGACCTTCTATCCAATATGGGCTTTGGTTAAGACGATCATATTTTAACGCGGCCTGGAAGAGTAGCGCATGCAAGAGGTCGACAGATGACGTTTGAACGACAAAATTGCCTTACCACCCATCGTGTACAGGTATTAAATTGCGCCAGGACTGGATATTCAGTGACATCAAGAGCATTGAATACATTACCTATGGAGTAACTTGAGGTGCACCTCGTTTAGGACTTTCAACACATGCGTCTCTCTCAGGAAAGGCACGTGATATTTCGAGTCTTGTTTTCACTTGCTACCCAAAGACAGTGCTACACTTTATTCCTAAGCTTGCTTGGTCTGGGAAACTATCAGGAGACATTGTTCATTTCTCTGCCCTTGAGCTACGTTATAACGATTGTCCTGGCCCGTCGTCGTATCATGGGAGACCGTGTGCAGCCCGCCACTAGGGACCTGCCAATTTTTGGCGAAACAAACCACTGTGCTAATCACACGACGCGTCGCTCGAACGCTTCTGTGAATTTTCTTGTTTCAGACTATCCCTCCGTGCCCATAGACGAGTCAGTCAAAACAGAATGCAGCATTCGAGAACTTTTGAAGTGTTTCAGTAAGGACTTTGTTGGATGCGTGTGTTTCTGGTTTCTATTCTGGTTTCTATTGATTCTTTTTCCCCCCTAACATATGCAGGTCACTGGGATGCACACAAGCTGCTGCTACTTTATCGCGATGTCAGTAGTGGAAATCTCTTGATCTTTGAAGATCAGGATGGTCGAACCTTCGGTCGCCTTGTTGATTTCGAGGATGCGAATGTGGGGACGAAGAGTGTACGTGTCGTACAGGAGCCAGCCGTCAAAGACATGGACTTTTCCGTCTCCCGTCGCTTAATTGAAATGCGACAAAGGTAACAGGCGAAGGTCAGCGATGGTGGGCCGGCTGTGACTGGCTACGGCAAAGATCGTCGTCGTCGATGACATCGTCCTTGCAGCCCTGCATTGGACTTTTGCTTGGTCCCCAGCCGCTACAGACTATATCGTGGGCCTCGTCACTATCCTGGATATAGCTCCAGGACGACAATTATCCAAAGCCGATATGGGATGGGACCATGGTTTAGTGGATCCAATTTTAATCTATGATTGTGAAGCCGTCCTTATTCCTCTTTTTACATAGGATACCACCTTTGAGTGGCTGGACGACCGGGATCGCCCACACAGGAAAGGCGAACACACTTTATGTTATTAGAACATCTTGAGTACTGGTATGGATTGCACCTAACTATGAGCTTCAAAGGGCACTTTGCCATATATGAGCGCAGAAGTACTCGCAAGGAGTCGTTGTTCCTTATACCTTGGCAAATTGGAGGGAATGCCGTTCGATAGTTCGTACATGGAGCGATTCATGACGTAGAGTGTCTTTTCTAGGTTTTCGTGCATGTGTGCATCACTCGAAAGGGTCCTGGAATCAACCAGAGGCGCGAAGAAGAGCTGCACATTAAATCTCCATCGCATGGATCCTGGCCTATGCGCTGCTGTGGTTGCCTACTTCGACTCTAAAAACGAAAACGAGCTGGAGGCGTTGAAGCGCTCTCTGATAAAGAAACCAGAGACTCTGGAGACAGAAATTCTACCCCACTTCCACCCAACTTACGAAGCCCTCAAGCCACTTGTTCGTAAATGGTGGATGATCCTCTATCTCGGTCACAGATACCACGGGGACGAGTTCTTCAACATCCACCATCACGTACGTCGTATTCTTCGGGAATCATGGGCCACCTTGGATTCCGCGTGGCCAGGCAGATGATATTCGACGCAGAGAGGAACGTAGGCTACGTAAGCAGCGCGTATTGGATACCTTCAACTCCAAGCCACGTACCCTCGCTCGCTCGCCTACCCAAACCCCATCTTTGACAGACACCCCCTCAGCTGGTCACCAGGCTGTTAGCCCGACGTCTAGCCCAGCAGCTTCAATGCAGCCTGCGAGGAAGGAGCAGCAAGCGTCCTGACGAGCGGGCTAAAGAGAATATATTAGGACAAGTACTGTAACTGTTGGTAAAACACATTTTCTTGGTTAAGTTAATACAAGTCGACAGTCTTGTATATCATGCCAATTCCTTAGGTTCAATTTGTCCTCAATGTCATCGTAGCAATGAACTCATTTGTCACTAAAAACGGACCACCAAATATAGGGCCGACACACGTGATCAACCTTCAGCTTGAGGTTCTGCCCCCCCGATTCCACTCATAGTAACACCATCCTGTCGCAGCCTGCCCGTACTTTCAATCTCACGTATCGCCTTCAACTCCGGAAAATTTTCGCAGTCTGGCCACGCGGCGAGCGGCATCACAAGGCTGTTGCTGCTTGAGATGTCAAGGGGTGCGAAGCACCACGAATGGCGACGCATTTCCCAAGGCAGACCATGCAGGATTTGCAACACAGTCTGATGAATCAGATGGTGCTCATTACCCATTGTACCCGTAGTGGTCGAGTGGGAGACAGAGTCTGATAACAGCTACGTAATTTACCTGTGTATGCTTGACCTCACACGCTCGGCGACACTGAATCTACGAGGTCCTGCCCCGCGGCGATAGCAGACGGCATACCATCATATACTACCTCTAACTTGACGTTTCGTCCTCGGTAATTTGCTGACATGCTATGGAATAATTAGATAACCAGCAAAGATGAAAGTCCAGTTGTACGTACAGTCGTGGAACGTCGAGATGCGTTCGCTGATCCTTGGCCAATGTGGTACAAAGCCATATCTCCGCAGATCTCTCGTCGAGTGCAATCAGCGTTGAAGTTTTGTGCTGAGCTGGGGGTAAGTTAGAGTGGAGAGTGTAGTTTTGCACTGCATCGAGGTTCGTGCTGATATGAGCACGACGAATATAGACAATGATCTGCGGAGGGGACTCGACGTGGAATACATCGAGAGGAAACAGATCAACCAGTTGAAGTAATTGTGATGTCTGATACTGGTGTATTTCATGTTTGTTGGCGCCAAACTAGGCAGTCTGATTGATCGCGCGGTGTGACTCAAACACTGTGAGGTGACACAAGTGACACTGGTCCCGGCCCGGGTGATGGCGAGTGAAGGCCACCAAACGACAACCTACTAGCTAACATGGACTTCGGTGAAGACGATGATCTTGCGCGGTTTGTGATAGTACGCATACTTGCTCAGCGCTCATGACTCACACCTCTTTCTCCAGAGCTATCGCACTCAGCCTCGAGGAAGCCAACAAAAAACCCGACGTAATTGAAATAGAAGACGAAGAGGAGGCTATATTTCAGGCTGATCTTCAGGCTGCTTTGGCTGCTTCACAAGCGGGGCCCAGTTCTCGAATCGACGGTACACGATTACCAACTCGACCTGGACAAACTGTGACAGAGATACAACAACCACCTCAACTTCAGCCTGCCCTCACTTCAAACTTTCTATCCGAGCGCGCGCAGCTGGAGAGGGAGCGGCGTGAACGGCAGAAACGACTCAGGCCAGATACCAGCTTTGGCAATACCAATGGAGACGATGATGACGGTGATGAAGGGCTAAAGCAGCCACCTGCCAAGAGGCAACACATTTCTTCCTCATACGGAATGCGCGTTGGCAATAACCCTGCATCTTCGTCTAGCCAAAGAAGCGTTACATCGCCTGAGGCTGTACCAGCCAATGTCCCTACTATCGACCAATTGTTCTGGAACGGCGAACTTCGGCAGACTGCCACTCAACACAGTGAGCCGAGAAAAGATGGACGTCCAACATTCAGACTTACCGAAATCTTGGGAAAGGTATATACATATAGATCGTTCAACGGCTCGCGCTCGACTCATGACATCCAAAATTGAAAAAGAGATCCGAGTTGGCGTTTGCGATTATATCTTCGTATTCTCTGGATATCACTTGGATCTACAACTTTTTTGACCGCGCAGTTCCAGTCATTGTTGTCGCACAGCCAGACGCTTCGGGAGCAGTGAGTTTGAAAAATGTCCTACCCAATTGGATCAGGACAACACCCTTCCTCCGCGATGGTCGAGGTTGTATGCACATGAAGGTACGTCCGTTCATTGAGCGCTCTCGCCGATGCGAGCTGATCACGATATATTTAGTTTATGTTGGTGCGCGCGCGAACAATTCAGCGTAAAACGGCCCGTTTCTGATCTTGATCGCAGTTGTTTTACAAGACCGGACGCTTGCGAGTTGTGGTATCCACTGCGAACCTTATCGACTATGACTATCGCGACATGGAAAATGTAACCTTCTAAGCCGTCTCCTACGTGTATAACTTACCCGCTTCCAGACGACTTGGCTACAAGACATACCTCTACGAGCGAAGCCTATACCCCATGATCCCAAAGCCCCTCAGGACTTTCCGACAGTCCTGCAATGGGTGCTTCAATCGGTTCATGTTGCGCCAGCACTCAGGACGATG
The DNA here is from genome assembly GCA_018855915.1 of Tephrocybe sp. NHM501043. Taxonomy (NCBI): domain Eukaryota; kingdom Fungi; phylum Basidiomycota; class Agaricomycetes; order Agaricales; family Lyophyllaceae; genus Tephrocybe; species Tephrocybe sp. NHM501043. Next base: position 5,207 of record JABCKO010023871.1, read on the forward strand.
ATCAACGACAATGTGAGGATTCCGAACCTTCCTCTCTGTCGACACTCAGCTTAAGTTGTTGTAGCACCCCGACCTCCCGCTCAAATCCATCGAAGATCTCAGAATGCGCTGGGATTGGTCAAAGGTTAAAGTTAACCTTGTTCCATCTATAGCTGGGAAGCATGAAGGCTGGCCTAACGTCATCAAGTCTGTTCATTCTCCTTTTCATGTTTCCCACTATGCCCTGAAAAAGTTAACGCGGCATGTCGCATCATAGGACCGGTCATCCGAGGCTCATGCAGGCCGTCCGCGACATGGGACTACGGACCGGAAAGGGGAAAGGTTTGAAAGAGATTGGGCTCGAGTGTCAGGTCGGTTGCTGTCGCTGTGAAGATCAAACAAGTATTCATGTCATGATTCATGAAAAAAAGGGGTCAAGCCTCGGCATCTACACGACCCAGTGGTTCAATGAATTCCATTGGTCTGCGCGAGGCGAGTCAGCTGAGGAGTGGCTGGACCAACCCAAGAAGAGACGAGAGAAGCTGCCGTACCCTCCCATTAAAGTTGTGTATCCGACAAAAGCGACAGTTCAGCAAACGATACTCGGTGAACAGGTCAGGTCCTCGGCTTCGACAATTGAGCATGCCATAACCTAACGAGACACTAATTCAGGGAGGGGGAACTCTGTTCTGCAGGCGGAGACAGTGGGGTGCTAAAAACTTTCCCAGAGATCATTTCTACGACTCAAGGAGTAAAGGCGGCCCCGTACTAATGCACTCAAAGGTTCCGAAACCCTCTTCGGTGTTTCAAACCCTCTAGCTGATTGAGAGCGAACTTCTAGATGATCATCGCCACGCGTCAGGAGGCATCGAAGGCGAAGCTAGCGGCAGGTTCAGACACGGAAGACGACTCCGATGATGATATTGAAGTCATTGAGACCGCCATTGGATGGGCCTATATCGGATCACACAATTTTACGCCGTCGGCCTGGGGGACTTTATCAGGCTCTGCCTTTAACCCGATTTTGAACGTGAGTGGGAAGATAATACCATCCACGACTTGGTGCCGTCTCAAAGCGTGCCTTTCTCTCCCAGATATCAAATTATGAACTCGGGATCGTTTTCCCGCTCAAGGACGTGGAACATGCGAACTTGACTGCGTGTTTCCAGAGGCCACCGGTCAAGTACACTCTTGGAGACGTGCCTTGGGTAAGATTTGATCTTGCAGTGAGTGCCCATTGTCAAATTGTTGACGAGTCTCGTAGATACAGGAGGAATCAGTTTATCACCAGGCGGCGTGAAAACGATGTGCTTATGTCGTCGAGAGGCCTCACACAGTAGCCACCCATTTGGAGTAATCTATTTTTACGAAAGCTTTCAGGCCTGGGGTAGTCGTGAGCACTAACCTGAACCTTAGCACCATGCGTTTGACGAAAATCGCGGCCTCACGAGCTGTTGTCGCCACAGCTTGGAGGCATTGTGGAGGCACTACTCCACCCCAAGGTCGATTTCAGGAGACATCATCTGAATTTGATGATGAAGTGTGTTTCACCCCCACACCGGCGTACTCCGTGAGAAGCCAAGTGCGAAAACTGAATGGATCAATGAATGTATTCATTCGTGCACACAATGATAGACAATAGCGGTGACCCACCTTGACCCCGGCAATCATCACCAATTCAAGTTGATCAACGACGTGCCTGAACTGCGCCGCATTTCATTATTGAGAGAATAAATATATGTATGTAAGTAAGTACGTGATGGCAGATTGATGTTGATTATGAGCATTGTAGTAACTACGGTATGTCAATTATACGTAAAGTGATATAGATGATACACGGATGAGCAATACAGATGCGGGAAGGAGTTACAGTTGGCTTGTGACTATAAAGTTTGTACAACTATCAGTAAAGTATACGACAGATTAGGGCCGATGTAAGTCTAGACCGGTTGCCTTTTTGTATGGTGGATATTATAGGCGATGCTGTATCGTAATTATCAGAATGGTCGGATTCAGCGCAAGCGCTGGAATAATTGGTCAATTTGAGACCTGTATGCGTCTTCGACAGCCTTGCGTCGAATATTTCCTTTGGTCGCCGTTCTGGGAAGGGATTGTGGGGGAACGACGATAATCATATCGGTGAGAGTGATGCGTTCGTGGAGATATCGTCTCGAGTGGAAATGCCTGGTTTTGCGGATGATCTCCTTCTTCAGCTTCTCTGGCTCCATATCTGATGCGGGCTCGATAAACATCACAGGTGAGGGGCGACCGGAACCAACGACGACACATCGAGAAATGATATTTCCACACATGGAGAGTGCATTGTCCTCTATGGCTCTAAAATTAAGGAGGCATTCAGTCAGTAATCTTTGTGTAATGATACCATCAAGCAACATACTTTGTGTCGCATCGCAAGCTGTTCTCAGACTTGATCCAGTCGTCGTCTCTACCGCGAAACACAAACAGACCAGGGGAGGCCTCCTGAAACAGATCCCCGGTGTGGAAGTCGCCATCGTCACTTCTCAATGACGGATGAGGGCAGTCTGGAGATTCCGCGGGAATGATCAATTCCATCAGGCGTGCAGTCGACTGGTGACCGACGGCAGCCTCTGGTGATGTTGAAACGAATCGATAGCTGAACCCATCCAACGCACGAAGCAAGCCAGGATTGCGTTCAGAGATGCCGACCGACCGAAGTATGGCGCCGCATTCCGTACTTCCAAAGAGATTCTATAATATGATATCAGAAACAAGCGATTGAAAATGGAGGCGGAGAATCGCACCCGAAGCTTTAACCCATTTTTATACGCCCAGTCTTCGTCCTCTTTGGGTAACGGTAGCCCAGTGTATAGGATCTCGTCCAGCCCACCGAGGAGCCCTAGCAGCTTGGGATCCAGACGTGCTGCTTTCAGGTGATTGGAGAGGAAGGCAGCAAACTGGTTCAGGCGGTTGAGCCCGGCGTGGACAATCATGCCAACAAGCTCTGTGGATGGAAATAGAATGGCACTCGGCTGGATGACACACGACCCGTGCTGCATGCTTCCCAAGAGCACTAGAACGCCGGCTTTGTCAGTTACGTGAGAAGCCAAGGTGCCTAAAGAGCTTACTGAAGTTTTGCGCGATATGGCACATGCTCCCCCTGTGGACATCGTGAGTAATCAGATTCTGTCAGGATCTCGACGGGAGGACGCACAACCAAACAGTGACATCCTGACGCCCAGGAGTCTGTGGAATGCAAATCTGGTTTGACTTGTGGATGGCGGAGTCGAGCCAAGAGAAAGTGCATGGCACAAGCTTCGGGCTACCTGACGTGGAACCGCTAGTGTGGAAGATGAAGGCAATCTCGTCCTCGGACGGGGTTGAAAGGGGAGGTAGTGGTTCATTATCTGTCTCAGAAACCTCCAATGAAAGTGCAGGATGGATAGGGAGGAAGCAATCCTGAAGGACATCGGTGTACGTCTGGTCGTGTACGAGAGCCTTGGCATTAGACTTTTGAAGCAGTTCGTAGATGACCACTGGGTTAGGAAGCCTCAAGCTTATGAGTTGCGGAATATACCCGGCTCTTGAAATGCCGTATATGTGGAGAACATCTGTGTATGTGAATCCCCCGACCCTATATCGTGCGTTATTAGACAGAATATCTCCGGCATGAATGCAACGTACCATAACCCGACGACTGACTTCGACGGGACACCATCGTGCGTCAAGACGCGTCTCCAATATCGAGCATAGAAATCGACACCACTCCAGAATTCTTGGTATGTAATGGAAGCCCAGCTCTCTACGCGTCCAGACGCCAAGTGCTGAGGAATCTTGAATGCAGGTGAAGAGGAGTGGCGGGATGCGCTTGACTCTAGGACGGTGAGGTGGGTCCCAAGCATTAGGAAGAGAACTACGGGTAGGAAAGATATGGGAATGGCAGTGAAGGATGGATCCTCTTAAGTACATATTGAATTATAAGAACAAATTTCGAAACACTCCAGGGCGCTCGACTTTGTTACAATCAGTCCCAAGATAGAAAGTGAATTGATAGATGTCCACCAAGGTCATGGTGTTGAACGGCAGTTATCCCTACGCCGGCAGGTACCGCCACTGCAAGCCACGCGAGAATGGCAGATAGTCGCCCGTTACCTCCGCCTATAACGGGAACCCCAGATGATGACTGGTGGATTGCTGAAACATCGAACGGGGCAAGGCAGACCAGAGCTGACCAAACATCGGGGAAAGATTGGAGCCTAAGGCCTTTTTGGTGCCTTCGCACAATCATCAACTCCATTATCATTGAAGTGATGCTTTCGCTCACGACGTCAGAAGGTCAATGAACGGCACGCTCACTGACGCGAGAACGGTCCTATGATTATTGAACGAACACCGAGAAGCACGAACCTAGCCCGGATAGACGACTGTGTGCAAAACGTGGCTTCACAGTTTTTTGGATAACCATCCCTCAGGACGATTTGCTTCATACATAGTAATTTTGAAGCGGCCAGGGCGGTCGGATATCTCCGGGAGCGTGAGACTTTTACATGGCAGCTTTCCGACACGTGGCTGCAGTTATGTCTGCACGCCTTTTCTACTGTCTGTGGATAATCATAACAGATCGACGTAGAACCAGGGGATCGACACAGCGTTTCAATCAAACAAAACTTTCTTAATTCTGTATACGTGTAAGGAACTTTCGCGGGTTATATGGTTCCTTTCAGTTTCAATAATAACTCTATTTGGCTGACACTCAAAATCGGCACCGATTGGAATTCTGAATTCTTAAAAATAGAATAGGGGATCTTCAGTCTCTTCTTTCTTCTCTACTTTGATTTTGACATCCTCTCGCAGGTCGAGCTTTTCTTTCTTTCGCTGCTCTGGAAGCCCATTACCTTGCTTTCTATAACTGCTATGAGTATCAACAGATTAGCGGAATCCACCTTTAGCCCTACGTCGATGGTGAAGGAAGATAGGCCAGATATCCTGCTGCTCCCGACGGACAGCCCATCTACCTTTCGCGAAGTTTCTTCGAGTGCTCTCAATCAAGTCTATCCGACAATGACTACTCAGCGGGCCGCGCCACAAATTATCCAGGCTAGTTCGTCGTTGAGTGCTGGGAGGCCATCACTGTCAAGTCAGCCGCCTCTGGCCATCCTTCTACCGACGCAGCTACCTGCCCAGCCCATGGATGTGCCTGGCTCGGCGGCACCTACTCGTATTGCTATCTCTGTTACGTCCGTTATCGGTGCCAGTCCCGCAAGCTCTGACCAGTATATGTCATCATCTGTTATTTCAAGCTTTTCTACACCGTCAACGACCTCCGCCGTCACTTTGACTTCAACCACCACTGTCTCTTCCTCTGCCGAAGTCGCAGCAGCCGCCACATCGACAACATCAACAATCACTGAATCTCCGCCATCAACTTCTTCAGCGGCATCATCTTCAGATTCTTCGACTGTTGACCAAGGTCATCACGCACCATTCTATATCGTAGTGGTAGTTGGATCCTTCCTTGCAATAGGTTCGATTGCGGCTGTCATAGCCTGGGCGATTCGCCTTAGAATGCACGCACGGCGGAGGCGTGAGGACCCTGCTGACGTTCCTTGGGTGAATCATCGCGAAGAAAATGACATGATTGAGGCTGGCCGCGGCGCAACCTTTCGTGGGAGCTCCATTCACAAGATAGGTTCAGGAGCGAAAAGCAGCCAAGATTTTGTAGCGGACTGGCAACCTCACAGCGATCGTGATATTTGGGGACCAAGGCGTTCCGATAGCTATGTGCATTCTAATCTGGCCGACGGACATGCCCCATATATGTCATATCTGGCCAATCCGAACTCAATTCACGATGAGAGAATCGCCTACCCAGCACCACTATATCATGGGCATGTAGTGACACAAAGCATCTATCCAGATCCGAATCAAAGTATAGATGGACGTCAGAGCGCATCGACCTTGGGACCATTGATGGTGGCGAACTCAACGCCCGGAGATACCTCACCCGCATCTAGTTGTGTGTCGACGCCTACGACCATGTATACCGCACGTACTGGTGACACGGGTGAGTATGGGTCTCGACTCTCACTTTCTGGACCCTCGGTGCCGGGTGGTTGTAACCATACATGGCAACCTCTACCTCTACCTGGACAGACGCAGAGCTCGATTGAACAACCAACCAACGACGTAACCAGCTGGACTGCATCTCTGAGGTCAAATTTCACCCAGGCGTTCAATGCAGTAGCGGCAAGTCTACCCTCTGGACCAGCTTTGATGATCAAAAACCAGGACACTCGAAACTCGCAGCAATCGCTTGACTCCTTTCTTTCCAGGAATGACAGTATAGTTTGTAGACCGTGGACGCTGGAAGAGCGCAAGGATGGCACAGGAAGAGTTCTTTTCCACAACCTCCCTTCCGAAGGCTACAGCGAGGGGATCCAACTCTACGGTTCACATTTGACACCTGGATCTCCGTCACGGTCTACGTCAATCGATCCTTCGTCCACGGACGGCGATTCAGAGCTTGTGCCCCCCAGGACTGGCGAGCTTTTGGGACCACGCTATGGAAGAGTGGCACGGCAGCCAAGCATGCGAAGCTTCATGTCGACTTCTAGTTCGTGCAGCGCGTATTCAATGACGTCGGCTCCTCGACTACCAGCGCTCTCTCGCCATAGCACAATCAAGATGGATCCGATGACAACTGTGTACGAGAAGAAGGAAGAGGATATTGTGATTGCTCCCCAAAAACGACCAGCCGCTACCACACGGTTGTCTTCGTCTGGATGTTCTGTGACCGCGTATTATTACGGACTAGATGCGAAACACACCGAAGGCGAAGTGTCAACAGATGGTGATGATACGATACAACAGACACTGGTAGACAGAAGAAAGTCTAGGAGGGTTGTATAACTATAAGATTCTAATTGATATTGGCTACATATGATAGACAAAGCTACTGTAAGTTCCTGAGTCTGAACGAACTATGGACGAGAGTATAGAAGCGTGGTTATATGTACATCTGTCGTCATGTTATATATACAGTGTAGATCCGGTGGTTATAAAAGATTATAACTAGAAAAATGAGATGAAAGACTGAACCATTGAAGGTGGGAAGGAATACTGACTAGAGATAAGCACCTCGTTTACCACGAGATTTTGGCAATAGGGCCCTTCGGGAAGGTGCGGACCGCCAACTTTCGAATCTCATCCATGCAGAGGATGCCCAGAGCAAGTGGAAGGGGTATGAGCCAGAATTCGAGAGGTACTGAAGCCGTGCCAAACAGCTTTTGGATTCCAGGAACCTCTGTGACGAAAATGGCGATAACGAATGCGATGAGAGCACCGACTACAAGCCATGGGTTGCGACGTTTTGGGCGAATGGGGTCAGCCTGCAGAATCGACAGACGTTTGTTGCGAACGGACAGTAGGTTACCCCATTGTAGGATGACGACGGTCACAAAGTAGACACTCTGGCCAACGGCATTGAAATGGGCCAACTCTTCGGCAGTATGTCCGTAGAAGCCGTCGGAGTACTTCTCAAATGCGAAGAATAGATCACGGACGGGGATGTGGGCATACTTCCACATATAGAGGAAGAACATCGAGTGTGCAGTGAAGGTCTCCATTACGCCGATGAAGAAGTAAGCCTGTCCGTAGATTTTAAGGTTGATAAGATGATCCTTTTTATGGTTGCGGGGAGGGAGTGTGAGAAGGTCAAATTCCTCCTTTTCCATGATGAGCGATAGGCACGGGGAAAGATCTGTGAAGCAGCAGATGATGATCATGAGGAAGGAAGAGAGCGGGAGGGGGACACCGAAGTAAACGTTGAGGAGCACCGGCCAGATTTCCGACCAACTGCCTGCAGGCAGCAGATACGCGATGACCTTCTGCAGGTTCTGGAAAACGAGGCGTCCAAGGCGAATGCCACCAATAATGGAGTCGAATGAACCCATAAGGACGAGATCTGAGGCTTCGATAGCTACATCGCTTCCCGAGACGACGGCGACACCGACATCTGCTGCCTTGAGTGCTGGGGCATCATTGACCCCGTCTCCCGTGACCGCGACCACGTTATCTCGGGTCTGGAGTGCATTGACAATGCTGAGCTTCTGTTCAGGAGTGGTGCGGGCGAAGACGATCTCCTCGTAACGGGTAACGACGTCCCAGTGGCGCTCCGTAAGCTGGACAAGATCCTTCCCTTCGAGGACAAGACTGCGCTGGATACGGTTCTTGGCATCGCGGCAAGTGGGGAGAGGGCCTTCCGGGAGTTCACTCGTCTGCTTCACGACATCCAAGAAGGAATCGGGTTCAGCGTGAGTAGTAATGATACCAATTTGGCGACCAATAGCTGCAGCCGTCAAGCCAAAGTCTCCGGTGACCATGAAGAAGCGGACACCAGCCCTCCTGCACTCCGAGACAGTGGTAGCAGATTCGGCACGAGGAGGATCCATGAGGCCAAGGAGGCCAACGACAATTAAGTTCTCGACACCACTCCTCATGATCTCGGGACCAAAATCGTTAGATCCAACGGCGGCGGAGGGAGCATATTGGCGCATGCAAACGAGAATCACTCGCTGACCGCTTCGAGACCACGCTTCCTGGGTTTTGACTAGTTTGGCTTTGGCTTCAGAATTGAATGGCTGGATGTCGTTGGTGACTGCAGACCAGTATGAGGTGCACTTGGGAAGGAGAATGTCAGGTGCGCCCTTGATGAACATCAAATTGCCCTCGGAAGGCTCCGTGTCTGGCGTATAATCAGCGTACATCGTGAGCATCCACTTGTTCCTCGAATTGAAGGGAACTTGGAAGATTTGGGAGTTGGATTCGCGGATAGCGGGGGCGTTTCCGAATGACTCAGTAAATCGAAGGACCGCACCATCGGTGGCGTCACCGTTGACCTGACGATCGGCGAGAGGAAGATCAGCTGTTGCGCCATCGAAGGTCGCACCGTTGCACAGAACTGCAGCTTGATGGAGTTGGCGAATCGCAACACGCTCGCTGGATTTGTCCTCATCGAGGATCTCTTGGAACTGCTGAGCAGTGTAGGTTTCGTCCACGAAGCCGGCAGAGATGACTGTCATTTTGTTCTGGGTCAGAGTACCAGTTTTGTCGGAGCAGATAACGGTGACGCAGCCAAGAGTCTCGACAGTGGCGAGGGACTTGGGAAGGACAGCGATACTCTTCATGCGACGAGCGACAAGGGAGAGCGTGAGAGTGACAGCGATCGGCATTCCCTCCGGAATAAAGGCAACGACGCAGCCCATGACGTTGTTGAGCATGCTGACGACGTTCATGTAGGTGGGGTGGTCGCGGTGGAGCCAGGCAAGCCAGACGATGAGAATGCTCAAGGCGAGTATGACCGTGAAGCAGATGATGAGACGGATGAAGCGAGTGATTTCCTGTTGGATGAGGGTTGGCTTGACTTTGGTGTTGTTCGTCAGCTTCGAGATACGGCCCATGACAGTACGAGCACCCGTAAGGACTACAATGCCTTTCGCATGACCATTCGTGACGTGGGTACCCATGAGAGCGATGTTGGGAGCTTCAAGGAAGGTCTCGCCCAAGTCCTCGGTATTTCCTTCGACCTCTTCTGCCTCGCCAGTGAGCACGGCACGGTCAAAGCGGACGTCGCCCGATGTCTCAATCAGTCGAATATCTGCTGGAACCTTGTTTCCGACGGACAGCATGACCACGTCTCCAGTCGCGAGCTCAGAAACTGGGATCCTGCTGGTTTGGCCCTCTCTGATGACGACACATTCAGATGGGAGGAGGTCGAGGATGGAGTTCATGATACGACCTGTGGACCAATCCTGGAAACCGGAGAAAGCGGCCTGGGACAGGATAACCAGGATGACGACGATGGCGAGAGCGAGATTGGTCGGGGATGGAGGGTCCGACAGAGGCCTCCAGCAGATGAAGAAGATGATAACGCCAACCCAAAGGATGGAACAAAAACCGCCAAAAAGATAGCCAAGCAACTTCCAGATATACCTGGGTTTCGCCTGGGCTATGGTATTCTTTCCATCGCGCTGAATATTGCGAGCCGCCACCGCTTTATCGAGACCACGCTCTGGAGTGATTCCAAAAAGTTTGCAGAGCCTTTCAACATCGTCGGTGTGATAGGTGAGATTCTCGAAGAAGTTGACTACGTCATCCTTGCCCTTGGTCGGGTGCAGAGATTCCGTGACTTGGATGGAGAGAGTGCGAAATCCAATAGGAATGGAATGATCTTGGTTGGCTCCAGAATCATGATAGGCTAGGCCCTGTGACACGGGGCGAAGATCCTCAAAACGGGTCTTCTGAACGGGCTTCTCTTCTCCGAGCTCGAGTGACGCATTGTCGAGTTCGGCACCCATTTGGCACTGTTGCGACATCATCAATCAGGTGGTGCGCGATAAAGGCTCAGCGGGTCCACTTACATTGAGTTCTTTTTGCGAATGAGTGTTGATGTTCGACGAGGCCGATGGTAAAACCTAGATTATCATTGACGGCAATGAGACTTCTGTGCTGGGGCAGGTAAAAGCGTAAACGTACCTGCTGCCTGTAGATGGGAAGATGGTGGACTTCTTCGCCGAGCCGCCCATTTAAAGAGGCCATGACCTCCGCAACTAGGCAGAAAAAGGGGACTGCGTTTGGCGCGGATAATTTTTTGGCAGAGGGAATTTTGCCGGCGTTGGCAAAATCCCCTCATCGACCCGCCAGCAGAAATCCCTCTGCATCGGTTTGAATGTTGGTTACGGGCCAAGCTGCCAATTTGGAAAGGCCTGGAGTAGGAAAGCAATGAAAATCATCGATGATCGAAGTTGCACTGTGATCGAGACGCAAAAAGCAGGCGCAATGGGGGCCACATCTACATCGATATATGGCCTACACTTCATATGCTGTCAGAGGCTGAAAGTTACTAAGCCATATGAAGATCAAAGGTGGGAGATGTCTCATACTGGTAGTTAGACATCGGCAAGGGAAGCCTGGCCAGATCTGCAGTTCATGTGG
>JABCKO010023872.1:0-23423 GCA_018855915.1 Tephrocybe sp. NHM501043
CATGCTCAGATGGATACGCAGAAGTTGACGTGGAGGTCATCGATGAAAAGTGCAAGTCATGGGACTGTAGGATGCTTACTGGCCATGTAGGCATCTCATTGGCAGGCGACCAGCTCGACACGATACACATAGCGCCGCAATCGTTTATATATCTTAAAAGGAGAAGCAGCTGGCAAAGCTCTTAGAGAAAAAGAGGGCAGTACGACTCGGAGGAGCTGGTGGAAGAAATGTCTTGGAGGCAATTAATGTGAAGGTTCTGTGTATGTCGAATGGATTCAAGTGTAAAGGTGCTAATGTATGATTTAGGCGAGATTTGTAGACTTGTGATATGTAACCTTGATGGCACCGTATTAATACGACGATTTCAATCTGTTCTGGCTCGACTCCTCTCATGTGAGAAAACACAGCAAACCGTTTTAGAAGAGAACTTTACTGACTGGCAACGACGATGATCAAATGATGCTTCCGATAACGACTGACAAATGGTCATTAAACTCCGTCTTGTGTTGATATCGTCCGTTGCATGCATGTCAACGCTCATTGCCACCGCCGACCGTCACCTTGCTCACTTGTTGCGATTGTCACAAGACGTCGAGATGTCAATGCATAGTTTGTAAGTCTTCTTTTCGCTGCTTTCACTTGAGAGAATCTAGATGGCTCGGAAGGTTGCGCATGAGAATTTGTTTTGCCATGAGTGCTTTCTAGCCCCGTTCATAAAAACTCTCGGCGTAGGCTCGCCACCAATCCAGGTGATGGGTCAGGTACAACACAGCCTCCGCCCTGGACGGGGTCTGTTCGGCAGTCCCATCAATTCCCACCGTGTTGGCCATCACCGCAACACAATTCTTATTCCGTTTTCCTACTTTCAGCCTTGACTTTTGTTTTCTTCCCTTCCGCTGCTGCACCATGTTGCTGCCACGTTCTCTTCTTGCCCTATCGTTGGCATCCTCCTCACCAGCTTTGGCCGCGACCGCTGGCACGTTCGCAGATGGAGGTAATACACTTGTCTCTGCAATGATGGTAAGCAGGGTTTACTCCACGCAAAATGAAAGATGCACTCATCCCAGTTAGATGTTCCTGGGGAATACAGAGAAAATCTACATCCTTGACAAGGCCGAAGGCAATACTGCCACGGTGGCTGGTCATTCTGCATGGGCCTCAGTATGGTACGGCTCCCGGTTTCGTCTCGTATGACCACTAAATTCTGCTTAGGGACATCGCAACGAAGCAAGCGACCGCCATGGACGTCAGATCTAACACCTTTTGCTCGTCTGGGATGCATCTGCCTAATGGGTCGTATGTGACGTTCGGTGGTAATAGCGCTGTGGGACGTGGCGGCAATGCTGGGTCAGCAGGAAATTGGGATGCTGAGTATCAAGACTTCGACGGCTCGACAGCCATTCGTGTGTTGAACCCATGTACATCAGCCGACACTTTTGCTTCAGCCAAGTGCCAATGGTTTGATGATGCGACCGTTCTGGCCATGCAAAAGAAACGATGGTATTCTACAGCGGAGGCTCTTGCCGATGGGACCATCGTCCTTATTGGAGGCTTTGTTGGTGGTGGATATATCAACAGGAATACGCCTGATACAACTCCCGTGCCCGAGGCAGCTGAAAACTCCTATGAATTCTACCCAGCCAACGGTCGTCCGGCTACAAGTCTTAACTTCCTTTACAAGACAGGTGGCCTCAACGCCTATGCCCATTCCTTCCTCCTGAACTCTGGAAAGATGCTTGTACAGGCCAACGTTTCGACCAGTCCGTGATTTTTGACAGATATCTTGGAACCTTCACTGATCCTTCAAATTTTTTTAGTGATCTGGGACTACGACAAAAACATTGAAACACCTCTTCCTGACATGCCAGGCAATGTCGTCCGTGTTTACCCTGCTTCTGGTGCAGTCGCCATGCTGCCACTCACTCCTTCAAACAACTACAACCCCACGGTCCTTTTCTGCGGAGGTAACAATATGCCAGAGCCTGCCTGGGGCAACTACTCTTTTCCGGCTATCAACACATGGAATTATCCAGCATCCAAAGACTGTCAGCGGTTGACACCCGAACCTTTAGATGGAACCGCACCGGCATACGAGGCGGATGACGACATGCTTGAGGGACGGAGCATGGGTCAATTCATCATCCTACCTGATGGAAAGCTACTTGTCGTGAATGGCGCGCTTAACGGCACAGCGGGATACGCACACCAGACCGGTGAAACCATAAACGAAAGTGACATGCCCTTCGGTATGTCTTTGGCTTCTGGTCCTGTTGGTACACCTGCCATTTATGATCCTAATGCGCCCAAGGGGCAGCGGTGGACCAACGCCGGTTTCGACACATCGCCGATCGCACGAATGTATCACTCCTCTGCAATGCTTCTCCCTGACGCGTCCGTTCTCATCGCCGGCTCTAACCCCAATGTCGACGTTAACACCTCGACTGTCTTCAACACTGAATATCGTGCCGAGATCTTCTACCCGCCATACTTCAGCGCCAAGGTACGACCTACACCTTCCGGTATCCCAACCACCATATCGTATGGTGGTGATCCCTTTGATATCACAATACCTGCGAGTAACTACGCTGGCTCCTCCAATGCTGCCGCTGCGAACACTACCGTTGTCCTTCTCCGTGGTGGCTTCACCACTCATGCAATGAACATGGGCCAGCGCTATGTACAACTCAACAACACATACACTGTGCAGAGTGACGGCACATTGGTCTTGCACGTTGCGCAAGCGCCCAACCCCAACGTCCTCCAACCTGGCCCCGCACTTTTCTTCGTCAGCATTAACGGCATCCCGTCAAACGGAACACTCGTCATTGTCGGTTCAGGCAATGTGGGCGTCCAGCCGACCTCCGCCGCCAGCGTTCTCCGCGACAACGTTCTCGTCGACTCGGCCAAGGGTACCGCGGATGGTGCATCCGTCGGTTCAGATAAGCCTGGATCTACAACCAAGGATGGCGGCAGTGGCTCGAACCTAGGTGTCATCATCGGGGCCGCGGTCGGCGGTGCTGCCCTTATCGGTCTCATCGCTGCACTTGGTGTGTTCATTGCACGCCGTCGCAAGGGTAGCAAGGCTGCGGATTCAACTGCATATGCAATGGCGGCGGGTGGCCAGATGGGCTCTGGCTACCGGGGTAGGCCGTTCGCTGGTGGTGAGTACGGTCACGGTGGCCGGGCTGGATCCGTTGCGAGCAGTTTCCAACCACTGCACCGTCCGACGGACAGCGATACGTGGAACGGGAGCACCGCGAACCTATCACAAGGCCCATATCGTGACGATGCTTTCGACCCCAGGGGCATAAGCACCGAGTATGACCCATACGGCTCGTCGACAAGAATCGTACCACAACCCTCTGGGCATAGATACTGATGATACAATCCCTGGCTGATGGTCTTGCTATCGAGGATTGGATTTACACATCGATCTAATTCGTACTCTCTTTTGGTTATGACTTGCTGTGGAGCGGCTGCTATGCTTTGGCTCGGACATTGTATTATGGATGGACTCACGTATCACGGTTCCTTATATCTCCTACTATTCTGCACCCCACATTCACTACAAATTCATTTAATTCGCCGTCTCAAAACCACCAGCTAGATAGAGAAGAGCTCGAGCAAGAAACAAACTCATCACGTCATATCTTGAATTTCTAAAGAGCTACAAGTGGTCGCGCCCGCCGGTGGCGCGTTGAGTACACCTGCTGGAGAGATGATGTAATGCTGTTGAAATTTCTTGTTTTCCATCATTCGGGATTCCATTGCGATAGTGTTGACATGAAGCGGCTGAAACTCCCGTTCCGGGTCTGGGGTGGAATTCTTTGGAAAGATCTTACGGAGATAGGGAAATGGCACAAGGCACAAGGAGTATGGTGACCAAGAGAGTGGTGCTTCCTATATCATTGGCTTTAGCGTCAACAGACACACATAGCTCAATTACGACGCCGCAAAATCTCTCCAATCCTGGTCCAACTTGACCTCTCCGTCTTCGATGTACAGGCCTCCATTTTCCATCAACTCCCTGTTTTCTTTTGTCATTGTTACCCCACTTCGCATGAAATGCCCATACGATGCCTTGAGGGAGTCTCCATATCCGCAATGGTCAGCAGTTTCCAGCGCAACATCAAATGAACACTGGAATAAGATAGACTTCTCCCGGCTCCATGTCATGCATGCATACGAAGACGGAGCTGTCGTCCTCTAAACTCTGTCTATCAAGGACCACGAGACAATTGCTCATGAACCCTTCGACACCTGATTCGATATTTGCGTAAAACCAATCGACTACCTCCTGAGATTGTGATCGAGGAAGGCCGTAGGAGATACGGCAATCTCGGGAGAAGATCCTTCAGTGATGGTGGAGATATCCTTGGTGTCGATGATAACGATGTGTTCAGACACGAGCTCGTCGTAGCCGGACTCCTCTAGATATTCTTCAGTGGATTCCAAGAATGCATCCAAAGTTTGTACAGCAGATATTATGGTAGATGAGATAACATTTTCATTCACCTCACAGTGCATGGTATATCGGCGATACAGAACACGGGCAATCGTGCTCCACATTCGAAGTCCAGGGTATCAAGACGTGAAATGGTAGAAATGGAACGAGTAAGGCGGTCTATGCTGCTTCAAGGGAAAGGCTAAGACTGACGTATACTGTTCAGAAATCGAAAGGTTTCATGTTATTTACTACTCTGATAGTCGGAGAACAACTTACTGCTGGATGACATTTATTGATCACGCAAGGGTGCACACATACCATCAAGCCTTAATATTCAATGGCCACTGCCTTCGGCGACCGGCCCTGACTGCGAGTATTGACCAGAAAGATCAACAGTAGTTGCATTCCGGTCTCAACTATCCGATCGCTAGCTTAGCTGTGAGTGCGCATCAAAGGTCGCTTTACATCTGCCCAACACAAACCGGAATCGCCATTAACGAATTTTTAATCTGATTCGAAAAGGGTATGCTAAGTCGTGGAAATCTAAAACTCCCCTGTAGATACCCAGATGTCGTGCTTCAGGGCTGATGCTGGCAGCCTAGAGAACAGAAGCGTTTCGTCTCAGATATGTCAGTATGTCACATTGAAGTTGGCCCGTTGAGTGATGTATCGCTGGGTTTCAAGCACCAAATCCCAACAATTGTTGCATTATGGGGTTTCCGGTAATGAAGATGTGGTGCTTCTTGCCTACGAAAATCGGCGCAGGTTGTGTTGTTTTAGAGACTGTGAGGTGTGCGTTGTAAAGTGGGCATACACTGGTGAACCAGTATCGCACCTGCAGGTGCCAGCACTGATATGACTGCTATAAGAGCCATTTATCCAGGCCAATCATGAAATTCTGGCTGAAAGGTAGTGTTTACGACTCTACCCAGTTACCACTCGCCAAGATCTCTCCAATACTGATCCAATTTCACCTCACCACCCTCAAAATATAGCCCTCCATTATTCACCAACTCCAGATTGGCTTTGGTCATAGTCACTCCACTCCGCATGAAACACCCTAACGCCCCATCCTCGATTGAGATCCCTAGAAGATCACAAGCGATAGCATTTTGCACGGCGAGATCAAACGTACATCGCAGCGAATGTATTTCTCCAGGAGCTGCATCTTGATTGCAGACGAAGACACAGCTGTTATCTTCTAGGGTCTGATCATCGAGGACCAGGAGGCAGCTAGTCCTGACTGTCATAGCAACTGGTTTGGTGACATTTGTGTCGAACCAGTCAACGACCTCCCGGAATGTGTAGCCAAGGAAGGCTGTAGGAGATGCGGTGATATTGGGAGAAGATCCTTCAATGATGGACGAGACATCTTTAGTGTCCATGATGACCATTTGGTCAGATACATCAATGCCATCGTCATAGTTCCATCCGAATTCCTGGAATAGTAGATATTCTTGAGCACATTCCAGGAGATTATTTAGTGTTTGTGAAGGAGAGACTTGAGCAATAGCATGCTATGACTCCATCTGGCCTACCGATGCGGGAATATTAGAAATACAGAACACGGATAATCGCTGGTTGGAGAACATAGTAACACCAAGGCTAGCACCGGTGCTTGAACGTGGGTGGGTAGATGTTAGAATGGATCAAGTGTGCAAAAATGCCTTCAAGGTGTGGACCTACGTTCCCCAGAACTGGGATTGCTACGATAACGGTCACTGAGGCACTCTAACCATCATTAAATGGTAGGTGCCCGATTAAGATAGATCTAATTCCTGAATCCCATACTTAATTACCCTCACCCCACAACCGACGAAGACCGAATGATGCAAACTTGATTGTGCTCAAACTGCAGGCTCCTAAAACCAGCCGCTCGAACCGCTCGATTTCGCAAATCCCACTGGCCACGCAAATGTTTTATAATTAGAATTTGATTGTCTTTTACACGGGAGACAAGAGGTTTAGAGACGAGAAGATGCCCGCTGCGTTACATAACCCGCATCATGCAACATCGACCACTGTTGAACGCCTTCAAGCAAAGAATCAAGTGCGTAGCTTGAAAACTTGCCGATTACAGTTGCTGACATCGTTTTTCATTGACAGATATTGAAGGTAGTGCGGTCTCAGGTTTCGGAGCCAAACTTGGAAAAGCTGAGCCAAATTATAGAGGTCAGCTTCGAGCGAATCCTGGCTGGAATACTCTGCATCCTGGCCAAAGACGTGGCCACGAAGCGCCATGGTCGTTGCCATCAAGCCAAACTTTCCGAGCGACTGGGTCCAAGAAGCAGACGAACAAACAAAAAGCTTCCGTCGAAACTAGTCAGGAAAAGACCAAAATAAAACAGGAGCCAAGAAGGGATACACGCCTGTTGCCGGTGAAACAATACTCCGTTCCTGGCCTGGGAGAGACGCGCCACCTCCGAGAAATCCACCTCCGGCGGAGGTCAAAGGAAAGAAAACCGCCAGCAGTAGCAACCTTCGACCGGGACGTGTGCTACCTGCTGCACACGTCTGGGTACCGCCAAATGGAGATCACATCCCTTCTCATTTCGGTGCGCCTGGTCATGTTAAGGAGGCTGAAAAGTGGCCTCCTTCTCGCCCACAGGATGTTGCTCATTACAGGAAACTCATCCAAGAGCAGCGAGACAAAGAATCCAAGTTCAAAGCAGTAGCGTTAGGTCTGGTGCCAAAACCTAAACCAACCAGGCGTGTGACCGTGTAGCGGGAAGTTGGGACATGGTCAACTTGGGAGCGTGACCGTTCTGTCAGGTACAGTGCCGGATTTGGACATCAATATAGAAAAGATTCCACAAATACTGTCATAATCAAGCTCCATTGCTTGATATACGCATTCCTGATGATCGCTTCAACGTTATTTTGTTGCGGTTATCATTGATATCACTCCTTTTACGATGCTCCTCGCTTAAATCAAGTTCAGCCAGTGTTAACTTATGTATCAACAAGTTCCGAGCTGCTGCCCACAACTTGTTTTTGACGCGGATTACGCCATGAAGATTATGTACAGCTTAGTTCATAGTAAGTTCTATCCATGACGACGGGATCATTGTCCCCTGAGAGCCTTTCAAGTATTTCATCTGCCACGCTCCATCCTCACGCCTCGACCACTTAACTCTCCCTTTATTGTGGCATATTGCCAAATGTGGCTCGAGTCGGGGCTTCCCAAATATGCCAACGCGTACCTTCGCCACCCGCAGAAGATTCAATGCATGTGGGGTCTTTACTATTGTAGCACTTCTACCAACAAACAAGTGCAGAGTAAAATTATAAGCGGACCTGTGTCGTCGTCACCTTACACCTTAACTGCACTTGCTCGTAACAATTTGCACAGCATTCAATCCCATTACAATGCGGCCCTCTCAAAGTACCGAAATATTTTCAATCATTGAGATACTCACAATCACATCCCGGCTCGTTTGATACACTTTTAGCGAGATAATTGTGGCATCTATGGTACACAAATGGCTCACCGAGCCAATCGTGCTTTGCCGATGCATTAGTGCGAATACTCATAACCAACCACTAGCATCAACGCCACAAAGGCAGACATAGCCTGGTTACAAATTGTTTCTGATTCTAACCGAATCCGACAGGTAAGGATATCCGTGGCATGCTAATGATAAGGCCGGTCGTTTTTGCGCAGACCTCGCCAATAACAGTTCCTACCCTATCTTGCCCTCTGATCACCTAACCGGCCCATTTAGTTGGGTATACAGCTGTACATTTTGGCAAGGTAATGCATTATCAAAAAGTGGCTCTCACTCAACATCGACTTGAATGTTTACGTTCTCGTTCTGGTTTAGTGCATATAGAGAGAGGAGGAGAGTTCTTCGAGCAGAAGCCTCTACAGTGGCGATGGCACCAGCGTTCGCTTCGGTGTATTCCCAACCAGCTCCGATGCTGATGAAGTACACTTGTAAGTCAGCGAATTCAGAGTATCGGGGATGTGAGAGCGCTGCATCGATACGCCGCCATGCTTCATAGGATGTTATAGTCCGGGGATCCTCCACGTTGATGGTGATATTCAACTTCTTAAGGGAACGAGGTGTTACCACGTCTCCGGATTCCAAGAGGGAAGCGATGGAATCTAGGCGCCATTCGGGCTCGTTCGAACGGATGTCAATGACCGTACCCAAGTACAACGATTTGAGTGATGGGAAATCCAATATGAGGGAGGCATCGTGGGCTTTTTGAATGTTAGAAGCAATTTCTGAGAATGATTAAAGCGCGAAAACTCACGGCTTGGAAGAAAAGGTTGAATGTCTAACTTTTCCAGAGTGTGTCGAGAGTCACGTAACAACTGAATAATGGATGGCAACGGTATCACGACGTGCCAGTAGCTCACAAGTCGGAGGACTTTCAGCTGGTGATGACCAGAGATAAAAGGTTCCACACAGGTGTAACGGTCAGCGGCCAGACGCTCTAGTTGGCAAATCTGGTGGGTATCAGTAGGCATCAGGTCGGCGACTTGCTCTTCTGTCTCGAGATGGGATGTGCGAGGGGGGGTGCTACTGATCTTGAGCTCCCTGAGTCCGACGCACGATGCGATGTACTTCATGGGGAGATTGTAGATATATCTGATTTCCAAGGATACGAGAGTTCGAAATCGTGTAAGGAGGGCAACAAGCAGCTCTTTAGAGAGGTTGAAAAAGGAGCTTCTGTTATATGGGTTATAGTGTATAGGTATTTCAGTGCTGAATAATTCAAGGGAGCGGAGATTGGGTATAGTTGTTGAGGAGAGAATGGAGGCAAGGGCACTCTGTTCTTGAGTGGCAAGGTTTTCCACTTGCCCGAAATTGACCGAAATGCTCAAGTGTAGCACGTAGTTCGCAAGACGAGGATATTGTAAGAGATGATGTAGCTTTGATTGAGCTGTACCAGCCTTTACGCGGACTGAGGCAAAAAGGTGACGTCGCACTCGCGGTAACACTGCCCCAGAGACCAGTGCGCAAGCTTTCAAGGCCTTTCGGATTCTGCCTGTTAGGTCACGGCTGTTTTCGTCGATGAGGATATCTACAACTTCCTCGAAAATGTCAGAAGGCAGACGCATTTGGGCCATTGAAGAAGACACAGGTAAGTTGCTTGGGCGAATAGCAATGATGATGGGCGAAGGCAATGATGATGGGCGAAGGCAATGTTATTTCATCTTTTGATAAACATCAACTTACAAAGGTATCAGCGCAGTAGTGTCGATAATGTCAAAGAATTCGAGCCTCTCCATCACTACAAGCAGACTAAGAACGCTTATATCATCCTTGAGGATGCTGTAAGTAAGAACAAACGAACAGCAAACGGCATACTGAACCTAACGTCATTTAGTCATTTATCCCCCAGGAGCGACTATCTTCAATGGTTAGTGTTGATAAAATGTATATTTGAGCTTGTAAGCTTTTAAAATCAGGTACCAATCGTTAGACATTCAGGAAGTAACAACAAAGAGACGAGAAACGTGTTGGGGTGAGGGGGGGGGGAGGAGGGGTGACCGTCAGTTCAAGAAATTGGGGAAACCATGAATTAATTAAACGATCCGCAGCCTAGGCGGCGAGCAGTACGTATATGGGTGGACCAAGTGCATGATGTACGATGGTGTATGAGTGAGGTGTATGATGTTTAAGCCGCTGACCGCTGAGGATAATCACTGGGTCTTGCACTCCTCCGGGTTGGCACTGGCTGCGGCAGCCCCGCGGCCTTTTGGTGGCCCACGGCGGCGGGCAGGGATCTCAGCATCCGAGTCAGAGTCCTAGTGAGGTGATGAGCGTCCCGCGGAAAAATGCATACAAATGAGCCTACATCTTCAAAGGCACCACCGCTCTCATCGTCATCCTCGTCATCGTCGTCAAAGTCGTCCTCATCATCGTCCATCACCTCATACTCGAGGGCCTTGCCGGTGAAATAGTCGACGGCGCGGGGGATGATCTGCGGAGATGGTTAGGGTGGGTGGATGTTTGAGGCAATGCACGCACCTTTTCTTTGAGATCCTCGCCGATCTGGTAATCGAGCTCGAGCTTCTCTTCGATCTCCTCGAGCTCATCTTCGTCAATGTCACCGTTTTCGAGGGCGTCCTCTTCAGGGGGCACGGGTGGGGTAAAGAAGTTGAAGAAGGAGTCTGTGGGGTGAGCCTTGCGGACAAGACGCGTGCGATTCGTGTCTTTGTGGCCAACGTTAATTTCAACCTGACTCTAAAAGTACTGAACACTCACTCTTGTTGCGCTGCTTCTTGATCTCAAACTCCTTGGTGAGATCCTTGTCCTCTTTCCACTTGATCTCGGTGCCGATAGCGCGATCGTATACAAAATCGCCCGAGTAGCCGACCTCCTCCTGATAGACATAGGTCTTTTCGAGGACGTCGTTCTCAAAGAAGTCGTTCTGGCTAAAGGCGAAGATGAGCTTGAAGCCAGGCTTGGCGTCGGAATTTGAGTCGTCGAGGTAGGCGATACGGATGTCGATGAGGTGGGTGAGGGCACCTGCATCGCGCTCAGTGATAAGATCGGCAATGCCAGGGTGGTTGCGTAGCGCAGTGAGCCAGAATTCGGGGATGCCGCTCGCGGTGGGCTCTGTACCCTTGGGCAGAGGGGTGTATTCCTCGTCGTCCTTGATAGAGTACTGCTCGCCGGCATCGATTTCCTCCTGTGTGGGTGCGCTGTCGCCAGCGATGATGGCATTACGACGCTCGTACAAAGGCGCTTGGAGTGCAAGATACTATAAATTATAATGAATGAGTGACCTCCATACTACAGAATAACTTTCGCAGACCTTCTTCTCGAGCTCAAGGCATTCACGTTTGTACTGGTTCTGCAGTTCGTTCTGCTTCACCTGCACGCCTTTGAGGGCCTCCACACTGAGCTTGACCTCGATCGGCAGGCTTTCGATGTACCCTGAACTCTTGCCAACGAGTCCAGCGAGCTTTCCGTGCACCATCCCCAACATCTGCTGCTGGAAACCACTGAGTTCGCCTGTCTCCTCAGCTTCATCTTGCTCGTTATCTTCGCTGATGTCGGGCACAGTCGGCCGCGACAAGCCTAGAGCAATTGGAGCCTGGTTCAGAGGCGTATTTTGAGGCGTCGGCGCCGTGACATTTGATGAGATAGGTACGTTGGACGACATACTGGACGACGAGAAGATCGAATAGATAAAAAATCGCCGTCTCGCGAGTCAAAGGCGGAGTTTCGGCGAAGGCCGACAACCGGACCGCGAATTTCAAATTTTGTTTTCTTGGAAATTACTACATTACTTATGAGAGAGCCAGAGGCTTGGGGTAGCCCCGAGTCGGACGCGGAGACTCTCGCAGACCTTGGCCACAATTCGTCATCAACGAAGAAAATTTTCGTAACTGCAAAACTTTTGGTCAAATGGCGGCGGACCTTCCGAGCTGCAACGAGGCGCGCGTTTCGAACGCACTTCGGTGATAGACTGTAAATTTTAGAGGTGTACACATGTGATTGGTGCCATATGCTGAATCAGATTTTTTCCTTTACATATAGGAGTTGTTGCCCTTCGTTTGTTGCGAAGTCCATCAATCTGATGCAAGAGAATGCGCCGCTGTCCCCTAAGTACCATGTCAGTAATCGATTGCTACAATCATTTTGCAGCCTCCCACCACGGCGAATGGATTTCGAGGTAATTAGACTGTAATGAAGAACTTGTGAAAAAATTATATTATGAACGAAAGCTACTTGTCATTTATGGTCGAGCCAGAAAGATGAGCCCCTTGATCCTACCATGAGATGCTCATTTCACAGATGGTATGTGCTATTTAAAGCTACCTAAGGCTTGTATGTCGCGCTCATGATGCCCTTACTTATTTTCCAGGTCCGCCTTTGGAACCCTCATTCAAGCTGGAAATTTCTTTATGCACTCATCGTGCCATAAGAGTTGGGGAAATGTGTACTTAAAGCGCCACCGACAACCCCACAGAACGCATATCGGTACAGGAAGCGATTCTGACTCAAGAAAGGCTTCCTAAAGAGGAACTTCAAGCTCTTCTCTTGGACATGCTTCGATCATTACTCATATGAACGTTAAAGAGCACACTGCACCGCCCTGTAACAATTGAACCAGATCATACCATAACACTACTTCTCTGTTCGACACGTCATTGATGAAACCGTCCCTAGCGTCCTTGACCCATCGCCATGTTCACCGACACCGAACGTCAAACCCTTGTTGAATTCGGGTTCGTCTCACTAGGGAGTTTGATAGAAATTGCGACTTCTAGCTTCCTTTATGGCAAGTAGCTACGTTAGTTGTGAGGTGACCTTGGGCGAAGAAATCCACAGGAGTTTTTGCAGTATTGTTCTCCTTGGCCGCGTACTCGGTCTTGTGAGCACAATAGAACTCCCATGTTGATGCCCGCAACTTACAATCAACAGCATACGTCCGAAGAATTCTCGGGCGACACGGGTCATTTTTGGGATCACGACTGTTAGCTTTGCCCTTGCGACTGTATACTGGGCGGCCGTGGTCACGCTTGGATGTCGGCTCGTTCGACAACGACTGATACAGCACACTAACGATTTGCAACATGATCGCCCCACGCGCTGGAGCGCTCAGATTCAACGGAATTATCTAGTTAATCAAACCATGTATTGGATCCCTGGGATGCTGGTGAGAAATCGTGATATTCTCGTATTTGCCTTGACTCCAGTGCTCTCATCTATAGCAAGTGATGAACGACGGCATCATAACCTGGAGAGCGTGGGCCTTATGTCAAAACCAACGGCGGTTAACAATATTTCCCATTCTGTTGTTCACGGCATCCTGTGGTGCGTGCATGATCTAGATAATCACTTTTTTTTGTCTCATCCGACGCAAAAGCAATATCGTTGGCATTCCTTATATCCGTCTCAAGCCTGGAAGGCTACACCAGCTATGCCAGTGAGGGAGAGTCACCAACCGACGGTTTACTATATTCTATGGCAGCTTTGACACTTTCTAACAACATTGCATCAACGTCGCTGATTGCCCATAGGCTATGGTAGGTCTCAACACCCGATGTGGGATACTGTTCATTGTCAAATATGCCTTCGATTATTAGGGTTTGCCGGAAGGTCTGGAATTTGGGCTGGGGTGGCCGATGGTCTCGTGCGCAGGAAATCCTCCTGATGGTAGTCGAGTCCGGCGCAATCTACGCCACTTTACAAGTAAGATTATGAAATCATCCTTGCAATGATTGGGATTCTCACTCCCTGGACATCATAGCTGTTGGTTGCTTTCATTTTCAATAAGGACCACGAGCCCGGGTCTGCTCTTTTCTATCTTGAAAATGTCGCGTGGGTGGCGTATATTCATTTGACAGTGTGTCCCAACTATTTTGCCTACCATGTGCCGCTCTGGATGATGATTCCCTCCATTATCAGGCAATGTATGCCACTTTTGTGCTTATCCTCATTAATAAAAAACGCTCTCTCTCTGATATGGAGTGTTTCGCCGCCTCGTCCAAGTTGGATGGTTCCATCATTAATATGCAAATCATGCAAAAGCAAAAGGGTGATTCGGGACACTTGAATTGCTGATTAGATTAGATCGGATCATGGTACAAATAAATAATTCTTTGAACACGTCTCGTCATTGATTCTGAAGCTTGAACCACCTGCTTTGACCACGATTTGAACGCGATTTACTGAGACTCGGGCACAAGATCGGATTTTAGTTATGACTATAGAAACGACGCGTATTCCACCGCTTACAGCGGTTCTTCGTCAAGCTTGTTACGCGTATTTCACCCCAGGAGGTGAGGACGTGACTTTTCGCGAATGTACCAAATGTCGAAGCGTAAAATACTGTAGTTCTGGTAAAGTGTAGAATTGCATGAAGGCCTTAGTCGTGCTAATGACTCTTTTAGAGTGCCAGACTGTTCGTATTTGTACAAGGCGACAAGTATTCACCCTCACCGTTCAATTACTAGGCGAACTGGAAAAATCACAAAGCCCTATGCAAAGCTTTACATGTCATGGAATGGGATGAAGCATTCAGAAACATGACCAAAATCTTATCTCCAGACTTCCCTGGAGATCTTAACACACTTAATGCGAATATCACCACTGCTTTTGAGGATCAACTTCGGTATCTCTGTGCCTCATTCAAGCGCGGCTGCACTATTCCCGAACCAATCTCGTTGGATGGGAGCCCCGATGCATGTCATGGTTAGAAAACTTGCTCCCTTTTTTGACAAGGCACTTTAACTCATTTCACGCCCAGCGGGCGCACCGAACGAATTCTTCGAGTCCAAAATGGGACATCCGGTGGTTCGCTAAATGCTTGCCAGGCTTGCAGGATGGCCTTCTACTGCTCGCAGGAGCACTGGGACGCTGTGAAGCTCGAACACGTAGAGGTGGCCTGCGACGACGGCCACGACGGGCTCACTCAATGCCAGATGAATCAAGGAATCAGACAAGACATTGTGTTCGCCAGTATCATGTCCAATGCTAGCCCAAGGGAATTCTCGTGGGAACCAGAGCGTGTTAAACCGTCCTGGAAGTCGCTCGAAGGTCAAGACTGGTACACTGAGTACGCAGGAGAGATCAAGGAGTCGTTTGGCGTGACCGACGATGTAACCAGCCCATTTGTTCGAGGTGCTTCAGTTGGACTGTCGATGCCAATGTCAATCTTGTGGGCTTTGGAACACACAAACACGGACGATCGATGGACGCGCAAGGAGACTTTGATCATCCACGTTAGTGAATCTATTTGCTATCTCCAGCTTCCATTAAGGCAGTTTTCCTAGGTTCTTGGTGCATACGACGTCGAAATTACTCATGCTAGCATTTTCGAAGAGATCCTGCATCGTTTATGCATCGTTTACCTGAAGTCAAGGACATCAAGGCAAACTCTTTGCTCTCCTGATTGGCCCTTCATGACACCGTCAAGTAGTTGATCCTTGTTGGCCCCGAGCTCTCGAAGATTGTCGCTACGAACCAAAGAAAGCTGGAATTTGATATGGAGACCTGCCCGTAGGGATAATCTTACCCAAGTGAATACTGAATATTGAACGCAGATCTCTTAGGGCTTGCGCCACTGGGAAACGCAAGCGCATACACCATCTCTTTGTTCAGTACGTGTCCTCGCTGATGTTATCTAATGTCACATCGAGTTAAGATACTGCTCACCCAGAACTTACCACGACTACGCTAAAGGAAGCGACTTCACGCAGCCTGACCTTGCTGTTTCCTTCAACTCCGGTTCATCTCAGGAATCCTGGGAGTCATGGCAGGAGACTATCTCTTTCCTTGTCAAGAACGAAATACCAAGCGTCTTTACCGTGAGTAATGTCTTCGAAGTTTCTAGGCTTACAGTTAAGTGGGAATAGGCCTACAACCGGGAGGAAGCCGAGGCCGAGGCAAAGCTCCTTCGAGATGCAGGTGCAAACCTCATCCATGAACTTGGACCCTTGAAAAATGTTTGGGGAAGTATATCTTGCAAGAAGGAACCTAATAGGGTGACTGGCTTTTATTTTATCAACGGCTGGTTGGCTGGAGGCTTCCGATAATGTTTCATGACTACTAATATAGGGGGTCGCAATGACCTGTTCACATTCCATGATACTAAGTATATCCCTCTTGTATGTCATGAATCGGGATTTTGCGCATGCACACAAAGGTATGTTTGAAGTAATCAAACGACCGAATAATCAATCTGCGCGATGTCTTGCTTTTCCCCCCATCATCTGACTAGAGTCAACACCTCATCTGCGGCAATGTCAGGTGTAGTTGAATTTGCAAGCTCTGTCAACGCACGTCGTCGATGCAATCTATCTCCATAACGAACTGAGCTCGCGAACCTTGGCCAGAACATGGAATGTATCACCGATACAGCTGGACTTCTCCAAGAGTTCTCACTCAGCCGCATATGATGTACGCCCTCATTTTTGAACATCCCACACCGTTCAAAATATTGAGCGTCTGAACGCCCCGACCTTCTTGACATCGCGACAAGCCAGCCTCACACAAGTGCACAAGTGGCCTGCCTCTGTGCCAAGTAATTGGCATAGCCAACTTAGACCGCTATGCAAGCGATTCAAGCACTCTGAACCTATTCAGTTTCCAGGAGCAGTTATGCGGGGTCTTGACTGCGCTTCGTTCAAGACTCGCCTGCATAGGAGGAAAGAATGCTCGCCATTTTGTACGGCATAAAAGGCGAGTTGTTTTTGCTGCACGTTAAACATATGCCAGACTCTCATCGAATACTTTGCCTGGTATCAGGGTATTTTCTTCTTAGTGGCGTTTCCGTCTTAGCAGAAGGATCGTCATTGTCTGCAGTTTTGCATTGGCCCAATCCGCAGGTGGAAGCTATCGTCAAATACCTGACTGGTACAATTGACTGCGAACCCGCTGATCACGACCACAAACGTTATTACTAGATCTGACTTGCGAATCTTCTCAAGCGACGGGAATGCAATGATGAAAAGGTATGTCTATTAAATAGTCCCGTTATCATTCGAAGTTAATATGAATGCCTACAGCATCTCATCGCCTACAGCCTTCAACCCAACTTGCGGAGGGCTTTCAACACTGTTACAAAGAACGTCGAACTCACCGTCCGTTGTGCCTTTTGAGAACAAGATGAAGGGATTTGCCTATTACACCAACAAAGGAAGTTATATGCTTTGGACGTCTCCTTGAGGGTAAGTCTCACAATTAGGGATCTCTGCATATGCTTAAGTCAGACACCATTTAGCGTTTGACCCCCCAATCCTCAGAGGATGGTAACTCTATTCTGGAAAGTGCGGCAAGGTGCAGGTTCAATGTGTGCAAAAATCGGATGCTTCGCCAAATCCACGGCGACCAGAACCTTGTCCCCAACCTTCTTCGGTCAACTTAAGGGCTTCCCCACCAATACACAAATACGTCTTCAATGCCCGAATTCTTCTCGATAATTCTGTCTCAGAATTCTGGTTCATGGTCGACGAGCATGACGGATCAGCCCTGACGTGGTGGACTACCATGGCTCTGGATACCTGGTGTGACAAGATACAGTGCTATATGACCCAGTGCGCACCAAGCTCGTCTCGGACGGCGAGTCCAACGTCTTGCATGCTCTTGTCGTTGCTGTACGTAACTACTTATCCTCTGCCCTTTGATGTATATATGAATCTCTTCGCAGGTCCGAAACAACAGCATTGGTTCTAGTTCGCCTACTATCTCCGTAGAGTCCTACGAACCAGGAGCACCAGGTGTCTTCATCCCTTTCACTGAAACGGTGGAATTGCAACCGGATGCAAAAAATCCACCGGCCGATGGCTACGGTTAGTATTTCCATCATCGCTATACACATCAATGCCGTGGTGGGAGGGAAGACCTTCAAGCTCTATAGAGGGGGCCATTTAGGTCCATGACCAAAACCCATTTCGAACCCTTTACTCGATGGTGTATCTATCTGTTATGCGATCCTCTTAATAGATAGATCGAGATGACAATTCAATGCCACCATCGGTAAATATAAGGATGAAGATTTTTGATGATACACAACTCGATTTCACGCAACCAATGGTGAGATTACATTCATGTTTTGAGGCAGAAAGGTACATAGAGCTTGATAAGCCTCATACCGAAGTACTTGAGTGGCTTGCCATCATGGTTATTACTCATCACTAGCCGGGATGTGCCTTGTTACTTGATCTCGCGGGATTGGAACCATAAACGATATACTGTACATAAAGTAATATGAGGTATTGTAAGGGGCAGAAGGTACATATGAGAACGAAGCTCCTAAGTAAAGAAAAATACCACACGAGTGCCTCACATAAAATACAGAAACAACGCAATGTCTCAATAATCGAAACTAGACAGAGGGAACATGTAAACAACAAGGGGAGACACTACAATGTGCATGGAGTCAGCGGGAACATACCATGCCTGCTCCTTCATTTTCTCGGGTGTGAAGAATGGGTACGAAAAGGAGACCGAATTCTGTGTAATGATTAGACAGTGACACGCGTATGTATTGACGAGGCAACTTGCAAGAACTATCGACTAAAAAGGATGAAAAATACTCAGCGACGCCAGCAGGATTTGAACCTGCGCCCTGATCCCCGGGGGCGACTCATACCGCCACACCCACCAAGCTCACAAATTGTACCAGATTTCTGATCTGTCACTTGGCTATAGCGCCTTGATAACTCCGAGATTGAAAGATATATCATTGTGCTAGTCCTGCGTTAAATTGCTAAATATGCCGAAGCAAGATATGTATGCTTCGCTACATAAGAAAAACGACTAGACTATAGCAATGCAATCTTCTCCAATAACACCTTCTTTCCCTTCGCCTGTCCACCTTCTATAGCTGATCGTGCCTTATCCCTAAACCATTCTTTCACTTTTTCCCTCTCAGCCTTGCGCTTCTCCCCTTCCCTGATGAGTGCCTCGCACAACTCTGCCACCACAAACGCCCCGTTACCTTCCCCAAGGGTGCACATGCCGAGCGAAACGTCCTTGCCCACGATTGACACAAACTGCGCCGCGAATGCTCCGGCATCCCATCCAGGTGCTTGCTCGACACTTTTTGATGTGTGGCTGAAGTGTCCGCCTTGCAGCAGAGTTTTGTAAAGTCGCGAGGTATGTGGGAGATCGATGGGATGTGGCAATGCAGGGTCAACGGAGGGGTAGCTGGCGGCAACGACACGTAAGAGTGCTTGTGACACGGATGTTTTGTCTAGATAATTATTCAGGGATGTATTCAGATATGTGAAGAAGAGGACGCACCACCATCGGCGAAAAGCATGATCTCAGCTGCAACCAAGCTGCCTCCGGGTTCTCTTACGATGCTTGCGGTATTTTGCTCCAACCACGACAAAAGAGCCTTGCTGGCGAACTTGCGAACCTCTTCCTCGCGGACCTCGGGCGCTTTCTTACTTGTCCGGGACCGTGTCTCGTCAGTCTCGGCAAGTGAGGCAATTTGCGCAGGTGTAAAGTGGCGCCTTGTGCGAGGCACGAGGAGGTAGAAAAGGGCACGCCGGCCCTGCGGTGACACGAACAGGTTGGTTGCAGGGGAGGTCATTTCAGCAATTAAAGATTTCGAGGCAAGCTTGGTGTCACTGTATCATGCGCGTAAGTACGTTAACAAGAATAGATGAAAGATGACGCACTCGATCACGTCTAGAGCTGTGAAGAGAACCATTTGCGCATCATCGTCGAGGCACATGCGCTCGACGTGCGGTTTTAGGACTTTAAGGATCTGTTTCCTGTCTTTGGCGCTCCCGAGTGCGAGGAATTCACGGACGACGCGGCTACCATCTTTTGTGTGCACCATCTCGGCCAACACCTCCTGACAAGTCTCGAACATCTCATGGCGCAGCTTATCTCGCTCGGTTTCATCGGCCACGTCGTTGAGAGCGGATAAGTACTCCCATAGCGCACGATGAACAACTGCATGTGTCACGGCGCCTTTATCAGGGTTGTTGAAGCTGCAGGATACTTAGGTTGATATTCCTTGAGCTGGCGACGGAGAAGACGTACATAGTGACAAGGTTTTCCTTTAAAGAGGCGAGAATCCTCCGTCTCCGTTCGATATCTGCACCTTCAAGCACACCCCGCAGACCCTTCTTAGCCCGTTCCTTCTCCTCCTCGCTCCCACCGGTCATGCTGAAAAGCATCGTCTCCTTGCCGTAAAAGTCGCGGAGAAGGAGAGTGCGTTCGTAAGCATTGGCGTACAGTTCAAACGCATCCGCAAGCACCGACGATGCCTCCCTGTGTAAGAGTAACCGGAGGACATTGGTCTGGAACTCTGTGAGGATAGATGCGCGATGCACAGGGCATAGACGAATAAGTTTCGTCACTAAGAACTACAATTTGTGTCAGGCGGACATTCCTATTCTCGTCGTTATACTCACCTTGGAGTATTTGTTCTGCGCAAGGTCCTTGTACCGTCCTTTAAGCTCCTGGGCAATCTCGTCCCGCTCCTTCTGTCCGCCATACTTGACGACTGTCTGCACTATCCGGCTAGCATCGTGTTTAAATACAATATCCTTGACCTTTCCCCGGATAACGTTCATAAGATCCTGTATGTGCTTCTGTCGTTCTGCCGTAGGTATGGTCTTTTGTCGGGCAAGTGACCACACTCGTTTAGCGTCTAAGAGTAATGTTGAATGAGGTTTTGCAGCCCGCCGCTGTTCATGAAGGACTTTTTGGGCTTTGTGTGATTCGCGAGAGGCTATATAGATCTTAGTTGAAGGTGCTAGTATTGATTCAAAAACGACATGCCATTTGGATCTTTTGGCTGCACAGACGCTGCAGGGGTATCTTCATCCATCGCGTTCTCGTCTACAACATCTTCCTCCATTGGAACGTCCTCTTCATCGACCCATTGGTCATCGTCTCCCTCCAGGTCTTCTAGATCATCGTCAGAGTCTGCAGAAACCTCTACCGTGACTGGTGCAGTGACAGGCCGACTGCGCTTTTTTTCTGCCTTTCCAGGCTTTTCCAGCTGTACTTTCTTGGGCTTCGGCCCTGCTTGTGACGGCGCTGGTCGTTTCTTTAGAGCGGGCATGCTCAAAGCAAGATGATGGCGGC
The DNA here is from genome assembly GCA_018855915.1 of Tephrocybe sp. NHM501043. Taxonomy (NCBI): domain Eukaryota; kingdom Fungi; phylum Basidiomycota; class Agaricomycetes; order Agaricales; family Lyophyllaceae; genus Tephrocybe; species Tephrocybe sp. NHM501043. Next base: position 20,971 of record JABCKO010023872.1, read on the forward strand.
GAATTAGTCCAAAACTTTTTCGATCAGTGGTCATTGTTTGGCATGTACCCTCAACTTTAATACTCTTGCTCATCGTCGATCGACGACAGGTTGGGTCAGACGACATGTAAGGCTCTATACTCTGCGACGAACTGGACTAATCTTCTATTAAAGGCCACCCAAAGGTGGAAAAGTTGTCAAAAGGACGCCAGAAGAGGATGCATACCAAATAGTAAGGCCAACATGTTCACTCGGCGATGTGGCTCCTCATGAATCATGATTATGTTCAGTCTCTTGGAGCCAAGCTCTCCTATGCGCGTCCTTCCAATCCATTTAAGGATCGAACTTACAATAAGAATGTCAATCGACGCGCCAAGAATGTGAAGAACGTTCTCAACCAAGAACGTGAACGCGATCGTATAGACCGCGAGAAGCGGAGGTTGGAAAGGCTAGAGAAGCTTGAGAATGGTGCTATGGACGTGAACGGGGAACTGGCTGAGGAAGACATACCGTCGTGTGAGTATTTGCTGTCGAAAAAATGGAAATAAGCCTAACGTTGGTGCAGACACGTCTATCGAGGCACCACCATCTCTGCTTCCTCACAAACATTATTGTGATATAACGGGTTTAGAGGCACCGTACACAGACCCTGCCACTGGCCTTCGTTATCATGACAAGAGCGTTTACGATGTCATAAAGAGCCTGGTGAGTGGTAAATCAGTGTTTGTGGTTGGATCCTAACTCTCTTCGAAGAGTGCAAGTTCTGCCAAGGAGTATTTAGCTGGCAAGTACACATTCTACTTCCTCTCTGAATTGTGCTAATATGACGTTTGTGCAGCTCGAGGCGTAAATTCGATCGTCAAATAACATGTACCTATATTATTTCATTGTATATCACCAGGTTTCGGCGCCACTCAGATATAAAATCCAAGAGTAAGTTTGTCACTCCATCAAGGCGACGGCCATTTCAAAGGCTGTGATTTTAGCGCCGCCTTGGGGCATCTTCGTTGGTCTATCAAATGTGTCGGCCCTCAATCCAATGAAGTGCGGGTTACATTAAAGTCTCACAGACTAACTGAAACGTTTCCAGTGCCAAGAGATCAACTTTGGGCGGCGATGTACCTCTGTCCAAAGCGTCATGACCAACAGGCATGAATTCACTCCAGGTTAACGTACTCAATTCAGTGCGATGGTAGGAAGTGAATAGAAAGCTATGATGTTGCAGATCTTTTGTTCCTGGTGTATGGCTGGTAGGCAGTTCGCCGACATATCGCTGATCTGTCATTCGAGTACTCATGGCCGTACGATCGACCTTCAATGCAATGCAGTGTTAGGTTGTCGTATTCCGCATTATACGCTGATAAAGACAAGGGGCAACATGCGAGTACACTTTCATAGCCTATAATTGTAAATGACGGGTGCTCTCCTAATAGCAATGCAACAAATTTCCTCCCAAAACATGACGCTCCTTTCATTGTTCGCTCTTTTTTATCTTCCCTCCCTTGTAATTGCCATATTGCCAATGACTATGCAGAACGTCTCCAGCGCCGATGAAATTGACTTGTATGTCATGCATAACGGCGACCATGGGTTATGAACACCCTTATCCTATGGGATTTTTGGAATGCCAATGGTCCCATCGTCCGCGCATTCTCAACTTTCAATGAGACCGTTGAGATAATGGCCGACCCCACGGAAGAAGCTGGAAACAATGTGGTCGACATTGCAGGCCTGTACAACATCAGAGCGAAATTAGCGAAATCTAAAACTTTCTAATAGCCACCAATCTCATATACGATACCGCAACTTATTGGTTCCCGGCTTCCCTTCCTCTTGGATTATATCACTATCGCATCAATGCCACTGTAAACACATCAACATCAACCGACACTTTCGAGATACACAACGTCACTGGGAGGAGCGCCGCAATCAATGTAACGACCAGCCACCCCATCGGCTGCGTCAAAAATATACTCCCGCCATATCACAACGTCACCTCTCTATCCGACCCCCAATTCACCTCTCTCTACGTTGTAGTCGAGAGAGAGAGAGACCCTTCATGAAGTCGTAACTTTACCTATATTTTGAGCTTTGATCACAATTCCGTCATTTGACTTTATTCTTCATTTTGATCACTTTTTGCTTCCGTCGTCGTTTATCTCTACTTTGAACTGCTCACAGTCTCTGTTTCTCAGATTCTCAATGTCCTCAGATGCGAAGGAAATGGGATTGGGGTAGTACAGACAGGGCTTGATTACCGACTACGATGACTACGATAACTTTTTTATACCATTTCACGCGATGGGTTGGGACTAGGTGGGGAGCGAGGACGACGGGGGCGTGATACGGCTTCACAGGGATGCGTCAAGTGCGCGACGGCTGGGGGACCGTCTGCGCTGCCCTGCGGAGAAACGGTCCGTCTCCTAGTCTTCTAACTCCGCTGACAACGTACTTGTCCTCGGCCTATCTGTCAC
>JABCKO010023873.1:0-23115 GCA_018855915.1 Tephrocybe sp. NHM501043
GGAAGCCACCAAAAAGCTTCACAATCCTTTCTCTCTCATCCTTCAATCCTACTATAGCAAATAGTTCTTTGAGATTGGCAATGTAATTCTTTACTATGTGTTTTCCCTGCCCATAGTCTTTGAGTTTCTGACATTGTTTCTCTCTAAAATTTACAGGGAATATCTCATTGAACAGCTTGGTGAAGAATGCATCCAACGTCCATGCAGCTGGGGTTTTAGCCATGTTGCGTGAGTAAAACTTCCATGCCTTTCCATCCAGATACTGTGATAGTACCATTACTTGTTGTTCAGACTTGACTTTGCCATATTGGCAGTACGCAGACCCAATAGTTATGAACTGAGTGAATTTATCCACATCCTGGGTTCTGTTGTACCTAGGAGGCAGGGTAGGTTTGATCAAAGACTTTGCTTTCTTATTCTTGCAATGTTTCTTAGCATTACGGTGCTTAATTGATTTCTGGGCCTTGTTCAGTGATGACAATGATGAATTGCCACTAAAGTCTGATTCAGGGTTTGAATCCCCATTTCCTTGAACAGATTCTGGCAAATCTGAGGATGAGGATGAATCGCTCGATGATGACTCAGAGTTGTCTGAAGGGTCACTGCCCTTTCTCATGTTTCTGAAGGCGATTCCTAATGCGCTATCCTTTGTAATCTGACCCGCTGGGTCAAGATCCTTATTTCCTTTTGCCTTTTTGGACTTATAGTTCCTTTGTGCTGATTGTTGAGCTAGTACTTTGATAACAATATCAGCAATTTGTTTCTTTAGTTCAGTGGTTGCAGGTATTTTATCCCTGTGTTTCTTCTTAATAGATTTAATTTGCTCCTTGTGAGCTTGCCAAATGTTCTTGTCCAATTTCTTGCGAGATCTAAGATGTTCCTTGAGCTTGGTACAAGTTGATGGCACCTCAGACTCATCCTCCTCATCATTATCTTGTCCCGCTTCAGTTTCATATTCATCTGGTATATTGTTTCTTTCATTGTTACAGGTTTGCAATATTTGCTGCTGTATTTCTGGATCCAGTTCTTCTCCAGTAAGGTTGGCTTTTCCCCAGTTACAAGGATCTGGGCCCTTACCCTTATTCTTAGTAGGTTCGGCTTGTTTCATTACTTGCTCCTGTGCATGAGTAGCAATGCAAATGTTCTGATTGCGAGCATCAACTAGTCTACGTTGCTCAGGGTTCATACCCTGGTGAGCACTATCAATTGCCTCTGATTGTTCATGCCTGAGCGCAGACTCACTTTCCATCTCAGGTTCCCTTGACCACTTGCGATGTGGCCAAATTTCCCTATTCTTATCCAGTCCTTTGCAGTCTGGTATTTTTTCCACCCATGCCTGACGCTGAGTCCTGGGTTGTCCTTTGACTGCATTGGTATTATGACTCTGATGATCCGAGGAAAGTCCAGTGAACTCCGACAAGCTAACCACACTAACCGAGGTGTTTGTGTGGTCTCTGTTCCCTAAGGAATGGGCAGTCTCCTCCTCTTGGCAAAGGGCGGTCTCCCTTTCTTGAACAGGGGCAATAGGGGTCACTTCTTCAACAATGCTGACCCGGGTATTTTAAGTTCCCTGGTCCTGCTCATGGCTACAACAAGGACCAGCCTTGTCATCGGAATTGGGCATATTGGGGAACACAACACAACTGTAATCATGCCTGGGGTCTCCAGGCCTGACCCTTCCAGTGTTGCGCACTGCAGAAGGTCAAAGCCGGAGATGGTATCTATTGGTAGAGCTGTTAGTTGACATAGTTAAAAGCGCAACTTACTTCTAGGACAAGTTTGGTTGATCAGACCAAGCATAGCCCACCAGAAGAGAGTCGTCGAGAGTATCGTAAGTTGTTAGGACTTGTTCACTTCAAAATATGTGACGGGAAGTGTTGCGCACTGCAGAAGGTCAAAGCCGGAGATGGTATCTATTGGTAAAGCCGTTAGTTGACATAGTTAAAAGCACAACTTACTTCTAGGATGAGTTTGGTTGATCAGACCAAGCATAGCCCACCAGAAGAGAGTCGTCGAGGGTATTATAAGTTGTTAGGACTTGTTCACTTCAAAATATGTGACGGGAGGCTGCCTGAAAGGGCAGATGTCATGGCACATGGATTGGTAGTTGCACGGTAACAGAAGTGGGGTAATCCTGTAGTTGTGAAACTGTTGTAACTAGACAGAGTGGCTCCCTTATATACGTGTCGCTAAAGCAAATGGAATGGAGACAAAGGAATGGAAGCAGTCATGTGGTAGGAAGGTAAAGTGTTCTGTGTCACACTGTTGCTACAGAAGTGTTGGTGCAGGTATGTGGGGCCAGAATTGGCAATGTCCCATTGCAAAAAGTCCACATATTTCAAATGTCATTGTAGTTGATGATATTGAACTTGTGTTGCAGGATTGGAAAACATTCCAGGAAAGGAAACACCAAACTGATGTCTAATGCAGAATCCCACTCAGCACTGATGAACTGCCATCTGCCAAATATTTAGCATCTTTTAAATATAACGTAGGAGATTAGAACATGCCTGTGACTTGTTGTGCAGTTGTTGAGAAGGACGAGGACTCTTGACTCTTTCTGAGTAACTGAGATGACAAGAGAACAAGGATAAGAATTGACTCTTTCCAAACTGTCTACTAACACTCATAAGTATTTTCTCAACTTGTGAAAGGACTTCATCAATGAACCACATGACAGATATGCTATTTGATGTGACTTGATTTTTCTGCCATCTGCTATTTGTTTATCTTCCTCTGTTATCATGACTGGCTACACCCGCATCTAGTTGTAGTGGGGGTAGGAGAGATGGGGGAGGAGAGTTCTTCAACCAAAGCCGAGGCGGATTCCTGTTGCTCCTCAATTGCTCAAGGATCGGATTTCTCTGTAGCATTAACTGGTTTATTGGAGGACATGGTCGATGGCGTACACAGCGCTGGACTCAAAAATGTGGATGCAGGAGCATGTTGCATGCCGAGCAACCAGTTCAGGGTGATACTTGTTAGTGTGCTTGTTAGAGTGAGCGTGTCCTTGCTGAGACAGAAAAAGGGCATGGAGAGGCCGTCTTCAAAAGATACAATGTAGGTAAGGGTAAGGCAGTCAATTTCAAGTATAAATCAAGATGCACATGTGACAATGGAGCACAGAACAGTGAATACAACAATTGGCTGCAGGTATGCAGCCAGCATTTCTCGCTCGTTTTGAGGTGGGCTTTGAGGGCTAGGCAGCTTGTGTAATGCCAATGACAATAAAAAGATTGCACTAACACCCATCTCCACGATAGTGAGATTAGGATAACTCCAGAGGAAAAAGTGTATAGCTTACAGGGCCTATAGATTTGTGAGATATTGGTTTATGCATAGTAAACAGTCACATACCAAAGTGGCTAGAGAACAATGCCTCACACCACGTCCCTATATCCAGATCCATCTGTAGAGTGCTAATATAGCAGGGATATGTCAAAGAGCAAGAATGATGATCAAGAGAATGACCAGGTGCCAGGGGGTGATACCGAGTTCTGGAGAATTGAAAGAATCAAAGGGAAGCCAAGCACCAATATACATGAAGCAAGCACAGTTAAGAACCAATTTTATGACTGACTGGAATGCTCCTCCCTCCAAGTAGTTGTTGAATTCCCCATCCCATGAAGTGGCACTGGGTCATAATTGTGAGCTTTGGCAGGGAGCTTTGGCAGGGAATGTCATGTTAGGAGAACTTGCCTGCAGCAAATTCTGCCAAGAGGTCATCGCTACCAAGTGTGCTCACAATTCCAGCAATGAAGATGGCCAGAATGAGATACTGTGAGACATAGGATTGGTGGTCAATGTACCCCTGTCCATGAGAAAACTTCATTAAGCGGGAGAATGTGAGTCCTAAAATAGTTCCCATATGGCACCCATGACAACCTGATCTTCAGAAAGCTCAAGGGCGAATAACATGAAAAATTGTAGTCACCCACAGAGCCATCTAATAACGACCCAGTGAATAACAGCCTCTCATTGCAAATTATCAAGGATGAGATAGAGAGAAATTGTCAAGAATGGAAAGGCAAGGCTGTCGTTGGCTGCTGATTCAGCAGACAGAATTTGCCGCAAGTTGAGGGGAACATGCTTTTTTGCATATTTACCATCTGGATTAACAATGAGAGATTAAGAATGCCATGTGCATAGATAGTGTGAAGGACTCGCTGACAATGGCAGTACAAATGATTGGGGCGGTGGGAATGAGGCAAGCAGCAATAGCTAAGCATGAAAAGAAGTTCAACTTCAGAAAGAGCCCAAACAAGACACCTAGGCCATTATAGAACAGAATGTTCAGCTGAGAGACTAAAGGAAAACAAATTGAGGACAATCACCAGAAACAGTGACCCATCTGATAGCCATATTGGGCACCAACATGACAAGGAGGCTCCTGGCGTGCTGGGCCATGTATGACTTTGGCAGTTCTATGCCAATCGCAAAGACAGCAGTCGTAAGGACAATCCGTGTTACCTTGCAAGTAATGAAATTGATATTGGCACCCCAGGATTGCGGATTGAAGACATCTGTGACATAAGGGCCCATGAGGATTCCAAAAGCAGTTCCGAGGAAGACTTTGTTGATGTACAGCTAGATCCAGACCCATAGTCAGAACAAACACTATGACGTTTCTTTTAGCTAGCTGACCTTTTCTTTCACAAGAAGCAAGAACATAGAAACTAGCATGGGAGGTCCCAATAGGTTTTGCTGTGACACAATGTCGTCGATGGCTACTACTCACAGCAACTACAAAGCCACCTAGACACAGGTAGGCCTACATACTATGCCTGACGGTGCACTCAGCATACCCCCTCACTTGGCGCACCTTGAATAGTGTGAAATTCAATGATTTTTTTGGATAATGTTGTTGAGGGCAGGTATCTTGGAAGTTGATAACACTTTGAGGCCCAACGGATGAAAAAATGCTTCACAATGTTGAATCTGTTTCTGACGGAAATTTCAAGTATTGTCACTTTTTGTCATGTCTGCCATGCATCTGCCATGTGGAGTGTGAACTGAGTAGATGTTGCATCAATGAATATTGATGTGTCTCTCATTGTTGAGGAGAAAATGTGCACCTAGTTTTTTTTGCTGCGTACACCATGAAGAATCGCAAGCCACAATTTTTACACCCATGCCCGGTGGATAATGAAGCTGATTATCAAAAACTTATAGATGACACAGTAGCAAAACTTGCTGATGGAACCGACAAGACCATCATGGAAGCAGCAAAGGCAAGTGGGGTACGTATAAAGCATTGCTTTCTTGTCTACTTAGGATAATTTATTGTTCTGTATACTAGGTTCCATGGCAGACTCTAACCGATCGACACCTCAAACGACATCAGTCGCGTGCAAAGGCAGCAAAGGAAAATCAAGTTCTTGACGACACCCAGGAGAAAGTTCTTGGTGCCTGGTGTGCTCATTCATCTATGTCAGGCAGGGCACTTCACCCTACTGAGCTACAAAGACGTGCCTGGCATTTGGTAGGAAAACTTCCCAGAAAGTGCTGGCACCATAGGTTTCTTGACCGGAACCCATCTGTAAAGCTGGGCTGTCCAACCCCCTTAGATCCCAAATGCGCAGCCAACTTCAACAAAACCACAGTAGCAGACTATTTCTCATTGAAGAAAACACTGCACAATAAATACAATACAATTGATGCTGAGAACGACTGGAATATGGATGAAACAGGAAATCAAATGGGTGGTGGTTGCAGAAATAATGGGAAAAAACATATCTTTAAGGTCACCTCACTGAACATCCTGAACTGGCCAATAATCCTTGTTTTGCTGGCTTATTTGCTGCAAATTGCCATCGGAAAGATAATACAGCATCTGCTGGTCCCAGCGCGTCTGCAGGGGGCCATCCAACTTCCCAGTTGACTGTCAAATGCATGCAAAGAGGAGTGGTGGTAGGAAGTTCAAGTGTGATGGCCATGTCACATGTGCAGCCTGGAATGTCAATGACAACCAGCCTGTCATTTCATTCTGGCTATCTAGTTGCACCAACATTTACAGCTGGTAGTCCTTATTCTCCTCAGGATCTATACAAACACTCTTCATTATTCCACATCTCTTGTTAACCTTTATTATCACAATTTCATATAATATACATAAGTACCTCTAAAATTTCACTTTTTTACACTAACTTATGCCATTGTTGACATCCTGTCATTTTGGTGGAAGAAGCAAATGGGGACCCCAAAGTTGAACGTTGAGGTGCAGGTACAAGCTTAGCATTGAAATTGTCCTCCATGGCTCAAAATTGATTCTGAACACAATGGTTCAACCCCTTCGCTGCATGGTCAGAAAAGAATTTACCTGCTAACTCCACTATGCCATTGCCTGTACTTGCTCTAAATTATACCACGAGGAACTGTGGTGACAGACTCACACAGATCTTCTATTGTGCTGCTGAATGTTAGTAGTATTAACTGGTAGAGCCAGAGGCATTGCCAAAGTGGTACTGATCCCCCAGGATGCAGTTCAGTTTTTCCTTTGACCAAGTCACTCAAGGCAGATTTGCACAGCAACTTTGTGGAAACAAATGATAGCACACAGCTACAGAACAAATACTAAGCTGTTGACCAAACTGTGTATGCTTCAGGAGAAGTTGCTATAAATCTGGTCTGATATTCATACTGCTGACTTCTTCTTGGAAAATGGAGGAAATGGTGTTGTACCCTTTAAACCCATCATATCCTCCATACAGCTTGTCACTTAACACCAAATTCCTGTCGATTTTTACCTGTGAAACCACCACTGGCCTGACAGACACCACAGCACAATTTCAGGTGCAACTCGAGTTCCATGAGGCCCCAGTCAGCAAGATACCTCTCAGCTTCTTTGCCCCTATTGCTACATTACCTTCATAGGTGCCGCTCACAATTTCTGTGTCGATCGCTCCACAGCTGTTGCTGCCTTGTATGATATATTGTGGGACATCAGTATCCAGTGGAGTCTAGAACAATACAACAGCATTCTAAACCATCTTGAACGACGGCGGGGTAATGGTATTGGCATGTGATGCTACCCACAATGGTCAGACCAGAAGAATGATATCTTTCTGTCATTAACAATATCATTTGTCATCCCAAGGCCGTTGGGCAGAGGTGAATGAGCTCACAAATCCAACATGTTCTCAAGCTGATTTTGACTTTATAGACGTAATTTATCTCAGTGACCATGGAGGTTGTGAGGCAACCTTGAAGCGGAGCAACGAGGAGCCCAATATGTCCAAACAAGCTATTAGTAAGATATGGTGTTTATACTTGCTGAGATAAATGGTTGGTTATACTTTCAAAACAGGTGATACCAATCCATGGTAGGAATGGACATTGGAAACCACTCAAAGCACCTGGGAACTGGCCATTGCTATGCACATGACACTATATAACACAAATACGTGTACTTTTGGTGCAGGTGGTACCATTTTCGAGGCAAGTAGAGGGTGGGAAGAACTTGAGATTTCCAGGGAACCTACCCAGGGCTGCATACATAATGGCTGGTGAGTCAAATACTCACAATACCAGCATTGATGGTACCATCATTTGTGACCAACATGAAGATCTGGAGGAGGCCCAGAATCTCTGGGAGCATACCATCACTGCCCATGCAACAATGGGTGAGTGAAATTTTTACCCTGAAGTTTCTGTTCACCGCAGAGTCGCTTTGAGGGTCCAAGGGCATGATCACATTACTGACATGCCAGGACTCGGCATAGCTGAAGGCTTATTGTGAGGATGAGGGGCAAGGTGATGCTGATAAAGCAGACATGAGAGTTGGAGAAATTGAATAGCAGAGGTTTACAATCACAATGTACAGAAAGGATGAAAATGCTCAATCATGTCTTCTGCACCATTTTGCAAATTAAAATTTGACTCAGGGTATATTAATGAAAGGACTGAATAACTGATGATGCAGAACTTGATACCACCACACCTCCTGAGAAAGTTGAGAAGTTCAGGGTGTCACTGAAGGTGCACAAGGTGACATTATTGAAAGAGTAGCAATTCATAATACAGAAAATAGATTGTGCAAACGAGAGGAAAGATAATAGTGAACATGCAAGGAAGACCTGCCAAATACAAAGCTGCTGAGAATCTAGTCACAGAGAAAAGGGAGTAGACACATAGAAATTGTAGCATTGATCATTTTCTAAAACCACCATTCTTTGGGATGACATCAACATACCAGCCCGTCTCACCGAGAAACTCCTTCAACTTGTCTATCTGTTTCTGGGTTGGGCGATTTGCATATGATCTTTTGGTTGATCTGCATACAGATAAGATAAATATGTTGTTGTTGACGCCATATCAATCACTGGGATCTGTGCCAGGATTGTGGCCCTTGGGAAAAACTCTTTTGTGACCAAAGTTTCTGAATCCCGTGAGTTGTTCAAGAACGTCAATGCCTGCCAAAGCCAAGAGCAGGGTAGGATCGGGGTTGCAAATGAACTTTATAAAAACACCTGCAAGTGTTTCTTCAGTGACTTCAAACCCATAGAAGAGGTAGTTGTCTTTGTCGGCGATGGTGTGCTTGGGTATAGGAAGATCCATTGGCTGAGGTTTGTCCTTGCATTTTGGAAACTTTGGCAATACCTTGTAGAGATATATATTAGTGTCAATAGGGCAATAGAATAGAGGTAAATTACCTAGACTGTGGACATGCTTTCTGTGAGAGCCTTTGTAAGTGGAAGGTGGGCTTGCTTGTGGATGGTTGTATCCGGAATTTCAGTTTTGAAGTGTTATAGTTCAACTTTCCCATGCCTCACATCACATGATAATGTTCTAGTGGGCATTGTCACTTCAGGGGAGTTCAAGTGTTTCCTGAGAAAACACCTGTTAGAAACCCGTTGTGTGATTTCTAACCAGTATTTCTAATATATAATTTTCAAATTTTTTGTCAGAAAGATTTGAGAAAAACTTAATATTTTTTGCTCCTGTTTCTTTCAAACAAACTTACAAATTTTTCTGCTGGTATTTTTGAAGGGTTTCTCATCTGTTTCTTTAAAAAAACTTCGGATTTTTCTGCAAGTATATTTCTCCAGATACAGCTGAGAAAGACTTCAAGTGTTTTCCAGGTGTTTCCCCAGAAACATGTAAAGTGTTTTGATCCATATTTATAAGGATACCTTTGTCCAGTTTCTTTACAATATTTACCTAGCCAATCTTTGTTTTTTTCTAAATCAAAATTCATCAGAAATATTCATAATTTTTCTTAAATAAAACTGGTTTAAATGGTTTGAAAGACTTAAAATACTGAATCGATCAAGTATGAAATGGGGGAGTTGATCGGGTTTAATTTGGTAAAAAGAGCCCTTTCTTCACAATTCTTTATGCACTCCCTCTCTCTCCATTCCTTTCTCTCATATACCTTTGTACTCACATTAGATAAATGCCTGCAAGCATCAAGAAGGATTCCCATCCTCTCACAATGGCACTGGCAGGCAAGTCTTACATTCAATCTTCATTCATCCTCTCATACAGTGCTTGCAGACACTGCTAGATTAGATTGTACACATACATTGCATGTATACCATCCCCCATCCATATTCATTGACTCATTCTACATACACAACTACATTCTCACCACTAGTTATTTCACAACCAGTCCCCTGTAGTTAGCTTGAGTTCCAGCCTCTCCTCCGGCCTTGGACTCGAGAACTTTGGACCAAGAATAACATTCTTCTCCCAACACTCACCTGCTACTGTTCCACAACTGATAGACCTCAAAAATCTCCTTACTCACACACAAGAATTAATTCACAAAATTATGAATATTTCTCATTAATTTTTATTTAGAAACATAACAAAGATTAGCTAGAGAAATACTGTAAAGAAACTAGACAAAGGTTTCCTTAGAAATACAGATCAAAACACTCCACATGTTTCTGGAGAAACAGCTGAGAAACACTTTGAGTGTTTCTTTGAGTGTTTCTCAGCTGTATCTGGAGAAATACCAGAAAAATTTCAAGTTTTTTTTCAGAAACAGCCAAGAAACACTTCAAGTGTTTTTCAGCTGTATCTGGAGCAATACTGGCCAAAAAATTTCAAGTTTTTTGGAAAGAAACAGGAATAAAAAAATATTAAGTTTTTCTCAAATCTTTCTAACAAAAACATTTAAAAAATATATATTAGAAATACTGGTTAGAAAGTATGCAACAGGTTTCTAACAGGTGTTTTCTCAGGAAACACTTGAACTGCCCTGAAGTGTGCTATTTTTCTCTCATTACTTTTTCTCCCTCATAGTGATCACAGGGTTACATTTGTTAAGTTCTAGTTACTTTTTTTCATATAATTGTATCTTCATTGTTTCCATTGTGGTTTAATTGTTATGTCCAAAGAGGTTTTCTCAGAGTTCCATTGCTCCCTTATATCCTGAGGACACCTAACAACAATCACATATTTATTGTTTGCATTGTCATTGGGTGTATTAACATGTGTAAGTATGGTCACTAAGTAATTCCATTCAGGAGGCTTTTCTCTCAGTATTCCATAGGGTGTGCATTTTTCCCTTCTAGTTACTAAAGCTGGACTAAAAGCAATATTGTTTGACCTCCTTGTTTTCCCTCATTGTGATCACAGGATTGCTTTTGTTCCCTTCAAGTTCTTGTTGTTCTCTCATAATCATATCACCTGAGGACTCACCATGGAAACAGTCACTCTTTTTTGTTTTCATTATCATAAGATTGTTCTGTCTAAACATAGCATGGTCACTAAGTAATTTCAGGAGCCTGTTGTTCTTCACAGTCTCTGCTGTTATATAAAGACAGAAACCAGTTTGCTACTCTTTCACCCACTAGCAAATAACTTTTATATTGTACAAATTTGCAGCCACATGTCTCAAAACTCATTGGATTTCATAGTTGCCTTTGAACATGCCAAAGGGAGCACCCACAAAGGCCCCTGGTATAGTGTTTATGACTTGGCCCTACAACAAGTCATTTTCCCAAACTTATTTGAGAATTAATCCCAATGCACAACCAGAACCTACCCCCAGTACCTGCTCACAGAAGACATTGACACTCATCCTTTCATACAGCACTTGCAGCTGTCATATTAGGTGGCAATTATCACAGCCATTGTAATGCATGAGTTTAAGGCTGCAGATCTTCACAAACTTAACCTCATCAATCATGACAAGGAAACTGCTTATATGTTCAACAGAACCATGAATTAATTTGAGGTCAGCAACTGTGTTGCCAAGGCTTACAAAATTCCCTTCTCTTTTGTCATCCTGCTGCAGCACTACTTTTGCATCCTATCCTTTTATGTTGACAATGCCACCACCAATGTCTTCTATCAGTATATCATGCATCTACTCAAGCTGATTATGGAATACAAATGGTCCACAGTTCTTAACTACCACTTGGTGTTCTTCAACAGGTGGCATGCCAAGATAGCAGTGAGTAACTACTCTGGCTGGTCTTTACATACCATGGATCTCCTCTTGAAGCACAAAAACAGATCATAGCAAGCACCAGCACAAGGATTAGGTCAATGGCAGGGCAAGCCACCCATGCCCCACCATGCCACCTTGCCTAAGCCCAACCTCACAAAACCTGACATCAGTTCCAAACTTTGCTGGACTCAAACCACTCACTCCCAAACTACCTCTTCACCCTACTTGCCCAAACACTGAAGCCTGTGCCAATTCCCTGCTCACCAACACATCTCACATTTGCCCCATCTCCTGCATACTGAACAAGGGGGCATGGGCTTTTTACTTATGAGATTATCATCATTGCAGGCTTGTAGATACTCCAATTCAAATCATACATTTTGGCACAAATCTAGGCTTCTCAGGTGACCAAACTGTGAGCCAAAAATGCACAAACTGAAAAACTACTTTAGAGAACATTGGCATCACCAACAGTTGGAAGACAATAAAGGATAAGATTCTGCAGATACAAACTGTGTAGTAGTCTACTTAAATACAGTACATTTCTAAAAGGCTATGCATAGGAGTAACTAAATGAACTGGCAGCTGTGTCTATTAATAATGGTACTAACATTGTGCTGATGGCTAACAGGCACACATCAGCTTGCTTGCTCCAACTCTCCCCCTCAAACTAATAACATCCTGAGTAATTTGATTTGATCTTTAAAGTTGGGGCATGGGAGTGCTTTGGTGAATATATCAGCTTTGTTGTCTTTTGATGCACAGTGGAAGATTGATACTTCATTAGAAGCTAGATGTTCACATACAAAATGATGTCAAATGTTGATGTGTTTGCTGTGGGCATGAAAAACAGCATTGCTGGATAAAGATGGCAGATTGGTTATCCATGATTAAGTTGGTGGGGTTGTCTGTTGAAAAATCTAATTCAGATATGAGGGATTGAATCCAAATTATTTCACACATTGCATGGCATAGTGCCATGTATTCTCCTTCCATGCTGGATAGGGCAATGGTTGGTTGTTTTGTTGAACTCCATGTAGCTGGTCCTCCAGAAATGATATAGATATATCTGGAAATAGATTGTCAATCATTGGGGCTGTTTCCCCAGTCTGAGTCTGAGAATATCCTGATGATCTTGATGTTGTTGAAATCTCTTGGACTATAAGTTATGCCAAGATTGAGAGTTCCTTTGAGGTATTGAAATATTTGTTTGATAGCTGCCCAGTGCTCTGGTCCAGGATGTGATGAAAACTGGCTGAGGTGTTGCACAGCAAACACAATGTCAGGTCTGGTTGAGAGCAAGGCCCAGAGTAATATGCCAATGGCTACAGGATATTGGCTCTGGATTTTGTTATGCCTAGGATCATTGACTGTGAGTTTCTGGAGCTTGACATTGGTGTCTAACAGCATGTGAACAGGGTTTGATACTTCTAGGCCCATTCATGTTAATACCTTTTTGAAGTAAGGCCTTTGCAAGAGTTTGATGGTGCCATTGTTGTGATGTGTGATTGTAAGGCCAACAATCTGTCAAGCTTGGCCTAGATTGGTAATGTTGAAATGAGATTTGATTTTGCCTTTGACACTATTGATTATGTCATTGGTGTTGGCAAAAATAGACATGTCATTGATGTGGATGGCAACAATAGTGATAGTGTCATTATGTCCTCTGATGTAGACACATTAGTCAGATAATAGTCTTGTGAATCCAAGTTCTTGAAATAAAGCATCTAGAACTTTGTTCCATTCATGCCCAGCTTGTTTGAGGCTATAAATGGTCTTGATTAATTCCAGACTCAAGATGTTCTGTCCTCAAAGCCTGAAGGCTGGGATAAATAGATTTGTTTGTGGAGGTAAGTATTCAGATATATGCCTATGATGTCAACAGTGTGGAATTTGGGTCCTATCATGGTAGTGAGCCCTATCAGAATTCTAAGCATGTCCATGCAGATAACAGGGTTGTAAGTTTCCAAGTAGTCCATTTCAGGTTGTTGTGTAAACCTGCATGCCATGAGTTACAACTTGGCTTTGACAAAGTTGCCATTGCCATCCATTTTTGTTTTCCATACCTATTTGGACTTGATGGTGTCACATCCAGGCAGTAAATTTATGACTTTGTATGTCCCTAAATCCTTGAGTTGATCGAGCTCTTTTTGCATTAATGCTTTCCATAAGTCACTTGTTAAAGCATCCTTGACACTGGTAGGCTTGCCATGCTCTGTACTGAGGAGTGCAATGTCAGGAACCTCAGCAATCATGGTGTTTGTGTCATTTTTGATGGTCATGCTGCAGGATTGTTTAGGAGCTGATAGTCTAGAGGTTCTGAAGAAGCAATGTATGAGGATTTTGCTTGCAGGATAGGGGGTGGTTTAGCTGTAGGTGTAGCTATAGTTTCTTCTGGATCATGTGCTTGCTCACTAATACTAGGTATCTCCCCCTCAAGCTGCAGAGGGTCAAACACTTGGGTTGGTGGGGGGGGGGGGGTTCTTTGCATGCAAAAATAATGTTTCTTGATGTAAGGACCTTTCATTTTTCAGGATTGTAATATTGCTAAGCATGCATCTCATCTGACAGGCTGACAAATATCATCTTTTGTGATTTTGGCTCAAGTTTTGATAGATTGGCCCCTTTGTAGAGCACTCAGCAAGTTGTTCCCCTTTCTTGGGCATGTTTTGTTGAATGATCATAGTATGTGCATCTTCAATGAGGGTTTGATTGGCATGTTCCACAATGCCATTTCCCTCAGATGATTGCAGTGCAGTAGTGCATATGTGGATTCCATATTTGCTGCACCATGAATGGATGGCATCATTCAGGAACTCTTTTCCTTGATCAAAATGGATGCCCTTCATATCTTTTCCTGTCTGAGTTTTGATAATCACATCTTTACCAGTGTCATCACAATCACTGAGACAATCACTGTACCAATACTAACAAGGCCATTTTGTACATCAACTTTCTTTTCAGCTCTGAACCTCCACAACAGTGGAATAGTAATGGTAACTTTGTTGAGGACAAAAGGGACCATTGGGGTGATAGCAGGTGAAATTTCTGGAGCTATTATGACACTCATTGCAGCCATGATTGCTCTTGTTGTGCTGAAAGGGAGGCATGCAAAACATGGTATGATTGTGCTGAAATAATACTGATACATGTTAGACTCAGCATTACAGTAAACAACTATATATTATTTGTAATCCCTGCATATAGATTAGACTACAATATGTTCACTAAAAGGTATAATGTTCATAGTAAAAAATCTCACCTCAGCATTACAGTAAATGACTGAGGTGCAAACATGGCAAACAGTCCAATATAAGTATGTAAATTTGTAGGGGCTTGAGATTAAGCAGGAGAAGGTATGGGTTAGTGATAGCAAGGCAAGAAAAACTGGATAAATGTTTGTATGTGAATGCAAGTGCATAAAGATACCATCTTATGCACAAGAGCTGCATCTCATATTAAATAAGGACAAAGTTTAGGTTGCAACTCCAACACTCCCCCTCAAGCCAACAAAAGCCTGAGTTTGACAGCAAAATGATTGACTCCGGCAGATGGAAGTGGCTTTGTGGGCATATCAGCAACCATCTCATTTGTAGGACAGTAGATAAGGCAGATAGCACCAGATTCCATGACCAACATATGAAGTGAAAATGAATATCAATATATTTCATTCAAGTATGATATTGGTGGTCTTTCATGAGTGCAATGGCAGATTGGTTGTCCAAGAACAAGGTTGTAGCACTGCAATCTATATTGGAGAGCTGATGATGAGTGAGTGGAGCCAGATTGCTAGAGCTGTATACATGAGTGAAGCAACAGCCTCCTGGTAAGGTACATTGTACATTAAAGCAAACTTGGCTGTGGTTGATGGAGAGTTTGATGTCAATAGTTTGTTGTTTGGGTCCATGAGGATGGATACTGGCTTCAGGTCCTGGAAATTGTAGTGCAAGATGATGGAGTTGAGGTACAAGCATTGAGATAGCCATATGATGGAGTGTTCTCCTATGTGCTGACTTTTGATGCCTAGTAGCCAGTGAAGTTCACCCAAATTGGTGATTTTGACATAATCAGAAATGCATGCTTTGAACTTGGTGATCTGATTAACCACCTTAGCAACAAGCATACAGTCATTGATGTGCACCAGTACAACCATTAACCCATGCTTGTCTCATCAAAAAAACATGGCTTGGTCAACATTGCACTGTATGAAGTCCATTTTCTTGACTAGTATCTTGACTAGCTTCTGATACCAGCAATGACCAGATTGCTTTAAACCATATAGTGTTTTCTGAAGATGACAGATAAATTTGGGCACATTTGGGGAGTAGTAGCCAGGGGGTTGTTTCATGTAGATGTTCTTGTTTGAGATAAGTTCACCATTGAGGTATGTGCCTTTTATGTCAATTTGATGCATCTCCATGTTTTTAGCTGTGGATAAAGTGAGGACTGAACAAATGAATGCAAGTTTTGCTACCAGCACAAATGTGTTGAAATAATGGACACCTGGGACTTGGGAGTATTCTTGTCCAATGAGTCAAGCTTTGTAGTGGATAACATTTCCAGCAGCATCCTTTTTGATGTGGAAAACCCACTTTGAACCAACAATATTGGCATTAGTGGGTGCTTCAGTGAGTTTTCATGTTCCTGCATTGTGAAGTGTTGCTAACTTCTCTTGTATGGTTTTCTCCCATAGTGGCCAGTCCAGGAAATACTTTACTTTGGTGATATTGTGAGGTTCAAGTGCCTCAGCATTGGCTGTCTCCACCACCATGGCATACTTGTCAAGCACCATCATCCAGTCATCAACCTCCCCCTCAAGCACTGCATTCTGTGTTTTGGAAATAGTAGTGGGCACCTGGATACCTTGAGTTATGATGGGGTCTGAAGGACATGCTGAGGATATTCCATATTTTGTTGGGCTATTGCCTCATCAACAACATATTCCCAATTGTCCTCATCTGAATCTCCTACATGGCCATCAAATCCACAAACTTGTGGTGCTATACCTGTCTAGTAAAGTTATTTTAACTGATAGGTCAGTGAGATTTCTGGTGAGGCTCATGGCATGCTATACCGCCAATGTCAAATGAAGTATATGTGATAAATGACATGACCCATGGGCTGCGGTGTACAGTAAACAGCATCCTCACCCTTCAAGCAGGTTTCAAATATGGGAACTGGGCTTGCATACATGTTTGGTGGGCAGGGGATCCTCAACATCATTGACATCTTTAATGTGAGGTTGCTGGGGTGCAGATTTTAGAGCAGGGACATCTTGGGTGGCAACAGGAGTGTTTAACAAAGATGTTGGAGGTGAGTCATTGGTAGTTTTGACAAACTGCCAATCCTCCCCCTTGAGATGAGCTGACAATGAGCCTTTGTTGTCACAGCAAATATTGTGTCCAACATTGACCATTTTGGTGTCTGGACAGACTTCTTTCCAAACATGGTCTCATATGGCATCATGCCATCAAGGGCTTGGGTTGTTGTTTGGTTCAATACCCAGACAATGTGGCATGCAACCTCACCCCACATTGTCTTTGGGAGACTGCTGGCATGAATGCTGACTCTTGCTTGTGTCATATAGAGTATGCTCCCCTGCTTGTTTTGGGACCCGTGCCAACTTGCAAGCCTTTTTGGTTGCATATAACACACTTGCCACTGCCAAAGGTCACCAAGAATCCCATCTCATCAAGGCAGCTCATGGATACTAGCATGTACCCCACCTGGGGTGAGTAAAACACCTCTGTGAGCTTGAGTTTTGAAGTGTTGGCACCATTTCATATGTTTATAATCATTTTGCCTTTGCCCAAAGCAGTAAACTTCTGCGTTTTGGCAGCTTTGAAGTGCTTTGCACCAATGTCTTTGTAGGTTTGGAAGTCATTGCAGTATGGGGATATATGGCATGTGCACCCTGAGTCAAAAGTTTCCATATGAGGTGCATTATTTGCAGTGGTGTCAGAGGTGATGTTGCTGACTGGGTCTGCCTTTTCAATGGATGCCAAGCTATCCTCATAAGGCATGCTGTCATGTGTTGTGCTATTTTTGTCCATATCAGAGGTCCAGTCCTCATCAACCTCAAACGCAGCAAAGGCACCCTTGCACTCCAAATCAGATTCAGCAGCTGCAACTGTCTCACTAGACTTTGAGGCACTTTTGTCAGCACCATTGGTACCCTTGGACTTGCTCCGTGTGTCGTTCAAGCCTCCGGATGACTTGTTATGGCGACGTCCCATGCAAAAAGTCCACAAATTTCAAATGTCATTGTAGTTGACGATTTTGAACTTGTGTTGCAGGATTGGAAGACATTCCGGGAAAGGAAACACCGAACTGATGTCTAATGCAGAATCCCACCCAGCACCGATGAACTGCCATCTGCCAAATATTTAGCGTCTTTTAAATATAACGTAGGAGATTAGAACATGCCTGTGACTTGTTGTGCAGTTGTTGAGAAGGACGAGGACTCTTGACTCTTTCTGAGTAACTGAGATGACAAGAAAACGAGGATAAGAATCGACTCTTTCCAAACTGTCTACTAACACTCATAAGTATTTTCTCAACTCGTGAAAGGACTTCATCAATGAACCACATGACAGATATGCTATTTGATGTGACTTGATTTTTCTGCCATCCGCTATTCGTTTATCTTCCTCTGTTATCATGACTGGCTACACCCGCGTCTAGTTGTAGTGGGGGTAGGAGAGATGGGGGAGGAGAGTTCTTCACCCAAAGCCGAGGCGGATTCCCGTTGCTCCTCAATTGCTCGAGGATCGGTTGTCTCTGTAGCATTAACTGGTTTATTGGAGGACATGGTCGATGGCGTACACAACGCTGGACTCAAAAATGTGGATGCAGGAGGGAGTCGCATTCCAATCAACCAGTTCGGAGTGATACTTGTTAGTGTGCTCGTTAGAGTGAGCGTGTCCTTGCTGAGACAGAAAAAGGGGATGGAGAGGCCGTCTTTGAAAGATACAATGTAGGTAAGGCGGACAATGTCAAGTATAAATCGAGACGCACGTGTGACGATAGAGCACAGAACAATGAATGCAACAATTGGCTGCAGGTATGCAGCGAGCATTTCTCGCTCGTTTTGAGGTGGGCTTTGGGGGCTAGGCAGCTTGTGTAATGCCAATGACAATAAAAAGATTGCGCTGACACCCATCTCCACGATAGTGAGATTAGGATAACTTCAGAGGAAAAAGTGCATAGCTTACAGGGCCTATAAGATTTGTGAGATATTGGTTCGTGCATAGTAAATAGTTGCGTACCAAAGTGGCTAGAGAACAATGCCTCGCGCCACGTCCCTATATCCGGAATCCACCTATAGAGCGCTAGTATAGCAGGGATACGTCGAAGAGCAAGGATGATGATGAAGAGAACGACCAGGCGCCAGGGGGTGATACCGAGTTCTGGAGAATTGAAAGAATCGAAGGGAAGCCAAGCACCAATATACACGAAGCAAGCACAGTTAAGAACCAATTTTATGACTGACTGGAATGCTTCTCCCTCCGAGTAGCTGTTGAATTCCCCATCCCATGAAATGGCGCTTCCTGTGTCGTCATTGTGAGCTTTGGCAGCGAATGTCGAGTTAGGAGAACTTGCCCGCAGCAAATGCCGCTAAGAGGTCGTCGCTACCGAGTGTGCTCACAATTCCGGCGACGAAGATAGCCAGAACGAGATACTGTGAGACATAGGATTCGTGGTCAATGTACCCCCGTCCATGAGAAAACTTCATCAAGCGGGAGAATGTGAGTCCTAAAATAGTTCCCACCATGGCACCCATGACAACCTGGTCTTCAGAAAGCTCAAGGGCGAACAACATGAATAATCGTAGTCAGGTACTCACAGAGCCATCCAATAAGGACCCAGTGAGCGATGGCCTCTCGTCGCGGATTATCAAGGATGAGATAGAGAGAAATTGTCAAGAATGGAAAGGCAAGGCCGTCGTTGGCTGCTGATTCGGCAGACAGAATTTGCCGCAAGTTGAGGGGAACATGCTTTTTCGCGTATTTACCACCTGGATTAACAATGAGAGATTAAGAACGCCGTGTGCATAGTGTGGACTCGCCGACGATGGCAGTACAGATGATTGGGTCGGTGGGAATGAGGCAAGCGGCAATGGTTAAGCATGAAAAGAAGTTCAATTTTGGAAAGAGCCCGAACAAGACACCTAGGCCATTCATTATAGAACATTCAGCTGAGAGACTAAAGCAAAACAAATTGAGGACAATCACCAGAAACAGTGACCCATCCGATAGCCATAGTGGGCACCACCATGACGAGGAGGCTCCTGGCGTGCTGGGTCATGTATGACTTTGGCAGTTCTACGCCAATCGCGAAGAGTCCCGTCGTAAGCACAATCCGCGTTACCTCGCGAGTGATGAAATTGATATCGGGGCCCCAGGATCGCGGGTTGAAGGCGTCTGTGACATAGGGGCCCACGAGTATTCCAAAAGCAGTTCCGAGGACGACTTCGTTGATGTACAGCTAAATTCAGATCCAATGTATATCGAACACTATGATGTTTCTTTTGGCTGGCTGACCTTTTCTTTCACCAGAAGCGAGAACATGGAAAACTAGTGTAGGAAGTCCCAATTAGGTCTCGTATAAAACGGTGCCGACAATGGCTAATACTCACAGCTACTACAAAACCACCCAGACAGAGGTAGGCCAGCCCAGGGGTTGTCACCTGTAACATCAGCTAGCGGGTGAGTGACCGGATAGAGAAAACGGCCCACGAACTTCCAGCAGCTCGATATTCATTGCGGGGCAAATACGTTTGTTAGGTAAGAAACAGTGGTCCCTTAAATGTTCCTAGACTATTTGAATTCTCTCCATCATAAGGGGGACCTGCTCGTTGCATACTTACACTGTACCCAAGTTAGAACTCATTGGATATGGAAGGTTGATTCATAGGCAAACGGCTAGTCTGACAACTGAATAGGGACGGAGTTCTCGAATGAGGCACCAGTGCCACTACGCATCAGTAAATGGGCGCTATTGATATATGAAGTTTCATACAAACTCATGCTCCAGGTAATTGGAGCCCTCGGCGCTACGAAGCCTATTCTAGAAATCAACGCCCGGCCTGAAACCTCATAACTTTTTAGCCTCCCCTTACACTTGACAAAGACTCAATTGAGCGTAATCCTTTTCTTTGAAAGTATAAATGAATCCCTTGGTCTCATGAGGAAATGAATTAACATACAGAGCAAGGATAAACAGCGGCGCCTTTTGACGTCTAAACATCGTCCCTCCAGGGCCAGTTACATCCATCAACTTCTCTGGAGCGAATCATAGAAGGGTTCGAGGCACCTTGTGACGACGCCGTATGTGTAGCATAGAACGCAGGAGCACCACGCTTCAGAATATTAAATCGAAATGACCGCTGGTGCATCGAGGGGCATCTGGCGATAGAGGACAAAGGGGGTCAGGAACCGTGTCTATGACGGCATGAGGTGGCTGGCCCTATAAGACCCTAGTGGTAGGCTGATAGGAGGCCTTACAGCGAGCCTCTGCGCAGGGGGGAGGTTTGGGTGCGAGTAGGGGAGGGCAGGTGCGGAGGCGGCCCATAAGGGATTGGGAGTGCGGTTCTGGAGGGGAAGCGGGTTGGGGGTGGAGGAAAAGGATGGGGGGTCGGGCTCGGGGATGATGAGGCAGAAGTCGATGTAGGTGGGGGGAGCTGTGCTAGAGGAGGGAGAGGGATAGGAACTAGGCGCTGGTAGGGGCCCTCGTGGTAGAGGGAGGAGGCAATGCTCCATTCCAGGAGTTGTAACCCGCGCAACCCTTGGTGAGGGCCGTCACAAACTCGAGGATGGTCACGTGGAGTTCGCATTGCCACCAAATGGAGTCCCGTCATTTTGGCGGAAGACGCGAATGGGGACCACGAAGTTGAGGTGCAGGCACGAGCTTAGTATTGGAATCGTTTTCCAAGGGTTAAAATCGATTTCGAACACAATCTTTCTACCCCTTCGCTGTGCCGTCGGCCAAGAATTCACCTGCTAACACCATTGTGCACAATCTGTGCCACTGGCCTGTACTCGCTCGAAATTCTACCGCAAGGAGCTGTAGTGACAGACTCACCACAGATCTTCTATTATTTTGGACTCTCAGGCTATCGCGTGAACCATCAATATCGACAACGGTTTCCCTAACCTGCCATCCACAAGATACGTAGACACCCTGAGCGCTTCAAAGAGCCCCAGATCCGGAAATCCAGAGGGAGCTTTGCGGTGAAGGGTTGCAGCACTTGTATGTGATTCTGGAATCCATTCCGGCGGCACTGCATATGCGGCCACCACTTGAGTCCTCACACTTCGTTTGAGTTTGAGAGACGGCGGTTCCCCTCGATTGTGAATGTGGGTTTATGAAGGGCTGGGAAAAGTGGTGCGCTGCTGGGGGTGATTCGACGAGAAAACGGAGAGACACCCTGATGTCCGTTTGACGCATTCGGACCCGATATACCACGTCACGAAAAGGCACAGAGAGAGCCCTGGAAGTTTAACATCCAGTATCTGGCGGTGTATACAACTTCTGCAAAGCGCGCCGAATAAGTTGCTGTCCAAACCGCCCCTGAACCCCATCGGCAAAAAGGCGCGTGTAATATTTAGTTAAGTATGTCGAAACAAAGGGTCCAACCCCATACTAGAGATACCATAAAAATTTACACTTGCAACTCGAAATAAGAGATGTGGATCTTCATAGCCTAGCTACCATTAGATTATGTGTAATGTATTATCAAGTATAGTTGACTGAGATGCACTCCGAAATTACCATCGAGCTACCATTCTGTGAGCCCTCAAGTGCAAGTATATATTAAAATGGGTCCGAAATTATTAGAGTATTGGCATCATGGTAAGACATTGGACTAAGATTGGTTTCCCATTATCATACAGCAATTATAATTGTTCAAATCCCTGCATTCAGGTATACAGCACAATCAATACAAAGTAAACTTGTTAATACACAAAAGCATAGTTACATGTCAGTCCTCGTTCTTGTTATCCTCCTTGCTGCTGCTGTTGTTATCCCCTCCCCCCCCACATTCCCTCTTGCATCCCCATCATCGCTGCTGTGGTCATCCCAACCCACATCCCCACTTGCATCCTCATCCCCATTCCCATCCCCACTCTTGTTTGCACTCACGTCCCCATACCAATCCACAAATCAAGTTTTCTTCTTTTTCTTTGCCCTCTGAGGTTTGCCTGAAGTCTCATCGGGTCTGTTAGTCACCTGAAGTGCTGCATGCTCACACACATGGTCTTCACATCATGCTTGTTTGAGATGAGTCATGTCGCTTTCAGGTTTTGAAGGGGGAGCTTGAGCCCTGTGTTTTTGGTGGATGGTACCATCATCACTATAAAAGAATCTCAAAGAAAAAATATAAGTAAATCAAAAATTCAAGAGTCTCCTTGGCCCAAATTTGATTGTCACGTGAGGTAAAAAGAGGCAAAATGTTGCTGTAAAAATCTTCGAGGGAAAAGAGGCCATCTTGCATTGGCCAGGATGATGTTGAGCTAAGAATGTGTCTCATCTAATACGTTGATCAGCATCTGTCAAAAAAAATTAAACGAGAACTTGTACAGCAACATACAGTGTTTCACCGGTCAATGGAACACTGAAATTAAAATGATCTTCGGAAAAAAGTATTTATAAGGATGTACAAAATCAGAGTGGAGAAACGAGATCTGTGATAGGTAAACTTTAAAATAGTA
>JABCKO010023874.1:0-22940 GCA_018855915.1 Tephrocybe sp. NHM501043
GACAATGTCATTGAACATACTTAGGCTTAGGTAGCTCACAAGTCTTTGCAACACAAAATTGTATTGACTTTAAAGTAGTTGGGTTTTAAATATATCAATGATATTGTGAATGCTTCCTCAATAAGAAGGCTTACAACTGGCCAGGCTCAGGCACTTTCTACCCTGGAAGCTACACCTTGGAACACTCCCTAGGGATTGATAGTCCTGACATACTTGCTCTTTGCTTCATTTCCCTCCCTGATTTTATATTAATTCCAGGCACATGGACCACCCATTCCTGTTGCTCTACTCCAATGCTCCAACCCCTTTCCTTGGCAATAGGTCTGCTCAATTGAATTGAGCCAGGGGAGGGACCATATGGTGCCCCTTAGTACCACATGGTTCCTCCCTCAACCTTTTTCCTTAATATTTATTTTTTGTGCTGCTCTCCCAGCCACACCACCCCCCCACTATTTTTTCCATTCATTTATCATCCATTCTCAAAGTTATCCAAACTTATTCCAGCCCTGGGACATGTCAGAACATGCAACACATTCTTGGAGCAGAACAGGTCAGTGGACTGATGTCACTGTCAATCCGCTTTGGTTAATCACCCGGGAACTGAGCCAGCTTCCCCTTTTGGGCTCGGCTGCCTTGGTTCTTTCTGCTACTCATCCCTTGTTAGCGCCACTGCCTCTGTGGCATGCATGCCCTCTCCTGCTCACTGCCACATCTCTGCATGGGGTGTACCCTGTGTAGAGACCCCTTTTGCCACTGCCTGGGTAGGGTAGAACTCTGCCCAGTGCATCATCTCCCCCCCACAAAACTCTGACTGTCCCCAGTCAGTCCTGAGCAACTTGTATGATCTCCACCACTTCTTTTGTCAATTATTTTCTTGCCTCTTTGTTGTGCCATCTGCCCCCACCTCTCACCACTTGCAATCAACAGTGTCAACCCAAATATTCTGCCAACACTTCTATTTTCCTTCCTAACATGGCCCAGGCTCCCCATTTCTCCCTTTTAAACCGTTTTGGCTCCCCCTGCATCACACCCACACATCCCCAACATGCCTCCCCCATCACATGAGACTGCTGCCACCAAAAGGTTTGCTCTCATTCCTTACCCTCACAAGTTTGTTTCTGGTATTGGTGCCTTCACCACACATGCTTTCAATGCTAGAGGACCCACTGCCATTGCTCGCTTCATGGCAGGCATTGACCTGATACATCTCCACCCCTGTTTTATTTCTCCCCCCCCTCTTTATTTATTTATTCTAGACCATTGTCAATGATGCAATCTTCACACATCTGGCAGATGTCCCCCCTCTTGCTGGCTTCCTTGACAGCCTTCTGTATGTTGCAGACTATTCCCTCACCCAGTCCAACCACACTTTCAAGAGTTGGTGCATCCTGGGCAACTCCATCCCTAAAATTCTCAAAGTGAACGACCAGCTCGTGAAAGATCTTCTTAAGGAATATAATAGGAATATAATGTATATCTGCTCATTGCTGGTGTGTTTTGGATGGTTGAGGCCTATCCTTTGTATAGTGATAGTTGACATATAGGTGGGAAATATCTCAAAAAACTGCAGCTAGCTGCTGGGGGCAGATCACCGGGTGAGTGATTCCCTTGCTGACAAACATTCCAGCCTTTTTTCATGAATACTGAGTCAGCCCCTAAAATTCAAACAGCATATAATATTGCCACTCATGAGGGACATGTGAGCATGGCTTTCCTGTTCCTTGAGCACAGAAATAATGCTGCCTTTCATGGGGCAATTCAAGAGGAGCTTGAGGCAGTGATTCCCTACATTGTAAAATACCAATGCAATTCAAGTCATGGGACCAGTTGAGCTGCGTTCAAATGCTATTCAGGTCTTGCAATGCATGGTACATATGGAGGTGGTTCTTGCTCTCCCTTGATCTCAATTGACATTATAGAAAGCTTGCATGACAAAATTCAGAATTCTATCACTGACATTGTTGCATGACTGGAAGACTCAGAAGGGTACAATCTTATAGCTCCTCTCCAGTGCATTTTGAGTCTGGTAGCACATAGTAAGTCTGTACCATTGTGCAAAATTTTCTCTTGGACTCAATCATGCTTAAAGGCAAATATCGTAATGAGCTTCAAATTGCCATCCCCATTATCACCCAACATGTCAACTCAAATGATCATCAGGTTCATACAGTGGCTGTACAATGTATCTCATGCTATGCAGTACATGGTACGTATCACCATGTCCTCCATCCCCTCCCATTGGCCTCACTTTTACAGGAGATTTCTTGGACAAAATTCAAACTGCAGTCCACATGATCTGCAAGCAACTCAAAGATTCAGATCATCTGGTTTTTCACCTTCATCCCCAATTTTTTCAAAGTCTTCCAGTGCATGGTGCATATCAACATTTCTCTTGAAATTCATATTTGACTCACTCACATTTCAAGGCAAAATGCATGATGAGGTTTGGAAGGTGGTTCCCAGTATGGTGGAATGCCTAAGGAGTTCCTTGTATTATTATGACACTGGCATTAAATGTTTCTCAAGTCTTGTGGCCCATAGTATGTAAAAATAGGACTGCATTATATGCCATTGGTCTCATCACATCTACAGGTGGATTCCACAAAGAGATTCAGAAAGCTCTCCCCAGCCTCTTGGAACATCTAGATCATACTGATTATAACATTTGTCAAACTGCTCCTGGATGTTTGACAATTCTTCCAATAGATAGTGCATATCATCATACCCTCCTTCATCTCCACTCAATATCAATTACATCTGAAGGAGAAATACATGCCAATATTTGTGCTGTTATTGAAAGCCATGTGGGTCATATGAAAAGCTTGGAAGCAAGTGTTCATTCAGATACAATATATTTTCTTCAAAGCTTTGTAGCACATGGTATGTCCAATCCTCACCCACCCTCACCTTCTGTTTCCCAACAATGGCTCCATGTTTATAGGTGCATTACATGACAAGATCTGGACTGCCATGCCCTGCATCAAGGACTCACTGAGGGACTCAGACTGGAATGTTCATCGTGCTGCAATTAATTTCTTTTCCACCCTTGCAAAGCATAGTATGTCTCACTTTCTCCCTCAGTCACTGCCCATATTTCTCAATCATGTTTGAAGGTGCATTTCATAGCAACATTCATGCCTCCATCTCTGGTATCCTGGAATTACTGATAGTTTCTGACTTGCTGATTGTTTGTGATGATGTGATCTCATTTTTCTCAAGCCTTGCAGAGCATAGTACGCCTCACCTTCTCCTAAAATTACCCCAGGCTGTCTCAGTTGTGTTTAAAGGCACATTTCATGATGAGATTCAGACTACCATCTCGAGCATCAGGGAACATGTTGTGGACATGGTTGCAGATGTTGGTAGTGATGCGATCCAACTTTTGTGTACTTTTGCTAGATATAGTATGTATCAAGATTTGACTCCCTAACTTACACTTGATCTAAATTCCTTTGAAGGTGAATTGCATGATGAGCTTTGGCCCACCATCCCTGGCATCAAGCAATATCTGAACAATTTGGACTCTCATACTATCTGCCCAGCTAACAAATTTTTTGTGATTCTCACACCACATAGTATGTATCATCCATGTCTCTTCCTCCTACTCCTGGTCTCACTGGCATTTGAAGCACAATTGCATGATGAGATTAAAACTGTGCTTCCCGCTATCATCAAATGTTGGAAGAATTCGAATTCATTCCCTGAATTTCTTTGTCATATTTGCAGTTTTGCAGAACACAGTTTGGTTCATTTTCCTTTGTGTCCCCATCCTTCCAATCATCTCATTGATGTCAGTGCCTCACCTGCTATTAAATTCACTCACATTCAACAGCACATTGGATGGTGGAATATATATAGCCATAGCCAAATCTCTGCACAAGTTGGATTGGCCTTTTTGTCATGCTTTCATTGAATGTTTCACAGGTTTTACAGCACAGGGTATATAGCAACATGGCCCTCTTTTATCTATTTCTATTCTCAACTCTCTTTCAAGGTGAATTTCATGGCAACATTTTTAGGGCAGCCACCTCGGGCATCATGGAATGCCTTAACAATGTTCATAAATTGCTTTGTCTAGCTGCCATCAAATTTTTCACAAGTCTTGCCACATATCATATGGTTCATTCAGCTCTCCTCTGCTCTTTCTCTGAATTGCCTTTCAAGGTGATTTGCAGGAAAAGATTTGGACTGCCGTCCCTGGCATTGTTAACTGTCTAAACAATCTATATGATGGGGTCCATAAAGCTGCCACAGAATGTCTTCTTGGCCTCACAGCACAAGGTGAGTATTGCCATGTCCCCCTCACTCTTCTAATGGAATTTCAATTGCTCTTGAAGATCACCATTGTGCAACAGTTGAACTTGTCATACATTTGCTCCTTGAATTGGTCCATCATCTCCTACCATACCTTCTGGACATTTTAATTTGCCTTGGAAAGATTGTACCCATCTATTTTACAAACTCTCCCAGGTGATTTTATACATCTCATTATCCTTTGGGTATTAAATTGTTAGGTATTCTACTGTTGAAGGATACTTAGTTTTGGGATGCAATCCAGTAGGTGCCTAATTCCTGTACACTCCTATTTGCTCTACTGACAGATTTTTACTTGTGCATGGGTGGCGATCATTTGTGTGGAAGACTGTTTAACTTTTGGTCATGGTGGTGTGGGGTTGAATTTGGCACCTGCCATGCATTGAAATGATGAGTATCTTCTCCTGCTCATCGATTGATGAATGACCAACCCACTGGAGCTCACTGCACTGCCTCCAATTGGTGTCACCTCCAATGACTGGCACATGCGTATTCCTGACCAAAGACCTGCCTGTGTCCTCCTCACCTCCCTTTGCACCTGCCTCATCTATGCCCACCCTTCTGCTTCATAGCAGAATTGAAGTCATGAACATCTCCATCTGGTGCTTGCAGCACGTCCTCCTCACCATCAGCTTCTCCATTGCCATGATCCTCACTGTCTTCAGCATCCTCCTGTATGCCCCCTCCCTTTCTTAATTTTGATACTCTAACCCACACAATGTGCATTTTAGATACTTTGCTGAGCGCAGTACCTGGGTCCCATCCCTCAACACCCTCATCACATTGATGGTGACCCATTGCAGTTCTCCTCCATCCCCTCTGCACATGGTTTGTCCTCATCATCATTGCCACCATTGGCTACCCCATGCTCCTTCCTCGGCTGCCTTATCACCCTTCTCATCCTCTTATTTGGCCTCCTCCTCATCACCTTCCCCAAGTTTTGTCCTTGGAGATCATCAAGCACAGACAGGTGTGGTGCATGTGTGTGCATTATCTAGACACAATGCATCTAATGATGTAGCATATGACATCAGCCTTGCCTTTGCTTCTGCTTCTCATCTTCTTCCTTACTAATCCCTCTTCCCAGACCAAATGCTCCACCACCTTGCTCTGCCCACTCTGATGCATACAGCCCTGACTTGCTGTTCACCGCCTACTTCCCTTCTTGCATGCCACACTCCCCTTCTCATCCCTTGAACGCCTTGTCACTCTCACCACTCTCATGTTTGGCCTCCTCACCCTCCCAAGTTTTGTTTTTGGACACAAGTTTGGTCAAAGACAGGTGAGTGGTTGTCTGTCTCTTCCTTTCATCCCCATCCATGAAAACTGCACATGCACACATAACCTAAGCCTGGCTATCAGCTTTGGGTATATGCACGTTCATAGGTCCCACATTCTCAGCTCTATGGGGGCATTGGTGTTTGACTCACTGTGTCTTCACTTTCACTTCTCAGCAAACTTTTCCACTGGGACCTGCTTAGCATCTATTGGTGTTCAACTCCCCAACCTTGATTCCTATGGGAGCAGTTTATGATTATGACCATTGCACTGGGAATCAGCTGGTGGATATGCATTCATTCAGGCCGTGATGTTTCCAATCTGTCTTGGTGTTGAGGCATAAACTTTTATTGGGCAATGTGGTATTATTGCTTGTCTCCTGACTCAATCTCAATGGTCAGGGTGGCAGGAGTGGCAGAGCTTGAGGGCATTGGGCAGACGCTGGACACCAAGATAGTGCTAGGTGGCAGCAGCATACCTAGTGCATTATTTGAAGATGACAATTTCTGATTTCCTGTTACTTGAAGCACTGTCTCCTTGGTCAACATTGACCATCTATGATGCATTGATGTTCACAGATTGCATCCAGCTCGTCCCAATCACTATCATCATTGAATACAGAGTGTGTCCTCAATCAGTCAATGTTCTAAATTCTCCTGATCCTTTTTATCATTGTAGAACATCAGGACAGATAGCATTTCAGCCAATCACATTGATAGAGGTGCTGTTGATGCTGTCAATCCTTATCACCAAATGCTTTGCTCTCAAGGTAGATTGACATATGCCCTCTTTGACTTTAATCACTCCACAATGCCCCACCCTCAACATCTCGCTGCATGCAGCTTATTTCATGTCAGCATGCTAGGTGTTTTGTTCTGCCAAGAATTTCAAATTAGTCCACCAAGTCAATTGCATTCATTGTCAGCTTCTGAGAATGTCATTTGCACTATCTAACACATACAGTGCTGATGTTGCCCCCCCCTCCTTGACCGGATGATGACCAGCCATATCAATCAATGCAGTAAAGCCTCAGAAGCTCTTTGGTTCTTTGAAGATAAGGTCATTCCTCTCCATACATATGCATATACTGCATCAATATAGCCTTGTGGATGGTGCTATTGGAGTGTGTCAGTTTACTTGGCAATGCCATTATTACTTAGCTCCATACATTTTCTGAGAGTTTATGTAGGCCCCAAGGGGGTGACAGCTCTGGAAACTAATGTGTAGGGTTGAATGGTCAAAATTGAGGTGGAAGTACTGGACTAACTAACTACATAATCAGGCACATTACTAAATAAGGAAGTTTGATAGCTAAAAGATAGTGTCATGGGTGTGGGCTAACGTCTTCACTTCTTCACCTACAATGTATGACATCAACACATATAAGATGATATTAGAAATATTGCTATGAGGTAAGTTGCTAATGATTTCAGTGATTTGATATAGCACTCATGACATATATGGAAATAATAACAGTAATGGTCAATCATCAAAATTTCATTGCAATGGCATAAAATGAGTGCAAGGTGAGTAGAAATATGAGATATTTACAGATTACTGCACTAATAACTCAGAAAATGAAAATATTCTGGGGATTGAATTGTCCATTTTAACCTTTAACCTCAAAGAGACCAACTAACTAACCAGCATGCTGTGTCAGAGTTTAAATCTGACACACCCTTGGTAGGCCCATGCTATGACACCTCCTCAAGGAGTCAGAGGTAGACAAGCTATTGAGGCAAGTGTCATCTTGCATGAGCCTGTGTACAGTCTATGCTTTCATGTCAATTCTTTTGTGCTCTGACCCTCTCCACCAGTAACAAGAGATTGGTTTTCTCATGAAGTCAAGTTTATCTTTGGGTTGCTCAATTGAATTGGGCCAGGAGAGGGACCATATGGTGTGTCTTGGCACCACATGGTTCTTTCCAACAATTTCCTTGATCTCATCCACTTTTTCTTTGTGCACTCTGTGCTTATTCTTTGCACCATCCACAACTGCTTCTACCCCTGCAATCAACTGTGCCAATGCCAAAATCTTTAGAAAACTTTATTTATCTGCCACCATAGCCTGGGCCCCCCACTCATCTCATTTAAAATGCTTTGGAATCCAGCATTGCACTGCTACACACCCACAATGCCTCCCCCTTTGTGCAAAGCACTGGCAATCAAATGCAATGTTCATGCTGACCTTAAGGCCACATTCTGCTATGGGACTGCTGCCACAAAGAGGGTCACCCTCATCCTACATCCACACAAGTTTGTGTCTGCCATGGAGCCATCACAATACAAGCACTCAACACTGGAGGACCAGCTGGCTATCACCTGTTTCATGGCTGGCATTGATCTGGTAAGCCTCTGTGCCTCTCACTCTGTTTCCCACCTAACTTAACATGCAGACCATTGCTGATGAAATGATTTTCATGTATCTGGCAGATGTTCCTCCACTTGCCAGCTTCCTTGACAGCCTCCTGCATATTTCCAACTCCTTGCTTGCCTTGTCTAACCACACTTTTAAAAGCTGGTATATACTGGGCAATTCCATCTCCCAGATCTTGAAGGATTGCAAGGCAGCCTGGGAGAAGGAAAGGGAGAAGGAGAGGCTGAAGGAAATAGAGTTGGAGTGCCATGCTGCACAGGCCTCCAAAGAATAAGCTCCTGTATGTCCCCTATGCCTTATTTCTCCTCTTTTGGTGTTAAACCCTTCCCTTACACAGTGCCACATCAGCCAGAGCAGTACCAGTAACATCGAGATGCTTCCCACCCTGTACTCTTTCAAGAAGCGCAAGACCCACCATACCAACAGCCCCAGGCCTCCCTCAGTGAGCCCCCACTCCTCAAAAAGCTCAAGATTGGTAGCTTTCTCAGTATGTTGCCTATCTCTTTCCTCTATGTTCTCTATTAACACCCCCTCTCACAGCTTCCTACTCTGTGGGATCCCAGGGATCCTGAGAGCTCCTGCTCAACATTGAGCACTTTTTTGGAGGGCCAGGGGCTCAAGGAGCTTGACATTGAGGAACTCTTCACTGCTCTGGACTAGGTCTGTCTCCTTAAGTTGTTCCACCTTAACATTGCCTTCCAGATAACTGAGGTGCTCTTAGTCATGAATGCCTTCACCAATTTATGGACTGAGACGTCGCCCACACTAGCATCCAACTCTCTGCCCTATGCTTGTCTGACTCTGATCTCAGCAAATCAAGCAATGTACATCCCCTTTTCTTTATTCTTTGCCTCCTCCTTTATGCAACACCCTCCACAGACTGCTGCTGATGACTCTGACTTCAAAGTCACTGAGGCTACCCCTAAGGATGACAATCTCTGCCACATTCAAAGTGAACTGAGTAGTTCCTCCCCTTCTCTATAGATACTCTCCTCCAGTACCTTCACTACTGCTAACCCCTGTAATCCCTTCATTTTGTAAATGTATCAGCACATCTGGTGCCTTGGTGCTATCTTGTGCAACATCTCCTTCTGCTCTGCTCAATGTGCAATACATCCTGCTATTATTCTTCCTGTTCTGGCTCACACTCAAGTACACCCTCTTCTTGCACTCTCAAAGGTATATTTCAAAAGTACAAGTCAGGCAACTTGCATGGCTTCTCTTCACACTTCAATGCTGCTAACTTCTCAGGACCTATGTCCACCCACTGCTCTAGTGCCTTTCCCAATGCTATGGATTGGCAAACATAGTAAGGTATAATGCAGAAAGTGCCTACTTGCTTATGCCACACAGAGCCATCCAACTCAGCAAAGACACAGCTTCCCCCCTAGCTCTGGTCACTACTACTATTGGTCCCAAGAACCTTGGTTTCATCTTTCTACTCAATGACTTCTCCACTGCTGTGTTCCTCACCAATACCAAGTCCAAGGGCTTAAACTCGTAGTCTTTGATGGTAGCTTGTGTTCCTCAGCAAATTGCATCACCCATCTAATCTTGCCCTTCCCCACTCACTCTCACATTGCCTCCACATGATAGGCATGCTTTACTAAGGCTTGTGCTCTATAGACAATCAACTCTTCAGTAGTTAATGGCCTATCTGGCCATTCCACCAACCAAGTTGCTTCAACCAAGTCCAATGGTAGTATGGGATGTGCCTCAGTTACCATGAAGAATGATGAACACTCAAAGTGCTTGCACACAGTGATATAATCTGCCCACATAATGTGGTGAAAGAACCAGAACCACTTGGTCTTATCCTCACAGGCTTTGAACAAGGATTGCTGGACATCCTAGTGGGGTCACTCAATCCTGCAATTTGATTGTGAGTTGTAGGTGGCAATACAGATCCCTTTGATCCCATATTTCTTTTCCAACAAGGCAGTTACTTTGGTGAACTGCTCTGCATTGTCCATCACAATCTCAGCAATGAACCCCCACCAACATATCACTTCCTCAAAAAGCCACTGTCAAATAGTTTTATGATTTTCTTTTCTCAGTAGCTGCCCCTCCATCCTAAGATGTCAGTCAACACCTTCCATGCACAATGTATTTGCAACCATTGGATATGGGTGCCATGTGCATGGTGTCAACGTGGATCCTCTGAAATAAGAAAGGAGTGTAGGTCACCATTGGTGGCCTCACTAATGCTGTCTTCTGCCTTACTTGACATAAGTGACAAGTTTGCAAGTACCAGTGCACATCTGCTTCAATCTCAGGCCACCAGAATTGCTCATTGATCAATGCAGTAGTGCCAAACACTCCATAATGACCTAGTACATCATGGGCTGTCTTCAGCATAAACATCCTCTTCTCAGGTGCTACCACCAACTGTGGCTTACCTGCTTCTACTCTCCTGTACACTCTCCCCTGGGCATCTAAGAAAAGCCTTCTTGCATAATACTTGAAAGCCTCCACACGCATCTCATACAACTCTACTGGATCTCAGTTACATTGCTTTAACCACATCTGCACACCTTTTAGTGCTGCATCTAGAGCTTTAGCCTTCCCACTCAATCACTATCTGCATACTATACCTGTGGACCCACATGTATAGCCACAGTGATTTTATTTCCAACAATTTCCAGATTATCCAATTTTAACAAGATTTGACTGAGATATAGTGAAAAGACCTTTACATGACTTCTGATATTAAAATTGATAATTCCATGACACATTACACCCACCAGGGGCTGTGGGAATAAAAACAGCAAAAAAGTGGTCTATTTCCTACTTAGGTAGCTAACAGGCATTGCAACACAAAATTGTATAGACTTTAGTAGTTCGGGATTTAATATATATAATATAATTTGAATGCTTCCACAAAAAGAAGGCTTACAACTGGCCTGGCTCAGGCTTTTTCAATCCTAGAAGCTACACTTCAGAACACTATCCAATCCACTCCCTGGGGATTGATAGTTCTAATGTACTTGCTTCTCTTCCTTTCTCCCCTCTCTCTTTTATACTGAGCCTGGGTGCATGGACCACCCAATTCCATTGCCCTATGCTGATGCTCTGACCCCCTTTCTCTCTCAGCAGGCATGCTCAATTGAATTGGGCCAGAAGAGGGACCATATGGTGCATCTTGGCACCACATGGCCCTTTCCTCAACCTTTTTCTCTTTTTATTATTTTTACTCTGCTCTTCTGGCCATGCATGTAATTGTTTCTTCATATGGCTACCACAACAAATAACAACACTGATTGGTGAATGCCTTATGTAGACAAATCAAGTGTGGCATCATGTTATTATAGCCTCTGCCATCAACATTATAATAGTGTGCTTCCAGGCCATAACACCTTCACATAATAAATGTCCCAGTTAGATTTGGTTAGGGTTGGTTTGCTTGTGGCATAGCTGCACTATTAGGAAGTCACATGATGTGCTACATTATAATATGGAGCATAAGCAGTATATAGTGAGTGTACCTAATTCTAGCTAGTTGATAAAGTTAGTCATTGAATTCCCTGGCCACTGTGCAAATAAAGTGACTAAACCCTAGAGTGTGCCAGATAGAGCCCATCCTAACTTCTACTGAACTTACCTACCTCACTACTGTACTCAACTATTCACACTATTTGTACTTCAATCAAATGTACATAATATTGACAAATATAATGTAGATAAAATTCATATATTGGCACACAAATGCATGGGTCAACAGACAGATTTACCCTTTGCCTGGCTTCCCATACCCAATCTCCTGAGCTTCTTGCTCATGCCTCACTTAACCACAACCTCATCATCTCCAGGCTGAGAGCAAATGTGCTTCTTGAATCCCCTTGCTCATTCTAACTCCTCATCATCTTGGAGCACCTGAGACTGAGCTTCTTGGATACTTTGACTGGCTGTTCTTCCTCCTCATCACTGCCTTCCTCTTCCTCTTCCTCATCACTATTGTTCTTACCCTCTGATCCATCACTATCTTGCACACAGCCCTCAAACATCTTGTAGCATGGGGCATCCCTGACATAGGCAAGTGTCCTTGTAGTTATCTCTCCATCATCTCCCCTTACCAGCACCTCATAGAAGCATTGTGAACCAATTTTGAGCTGCTTCTGTTCTAAGACAAGGTAAGCCAGGAGAATAACACAAAAGGTTATCAATCACTTACTGTCAGTTCAGCTAACAATTTTTATTGTGGGATGATATGGTCCTTCTGCTTGATGTTTGTTGGGTTTCTGGAGGTACAGGGAGAGAAGCATCCTCCAAGCAAACTCCCCCTGTGGATTCTTTGAGCAGGCAACATCTTCTGACCAGTTAACAAGGCAGAGTTTATTTATGGCTGCAAAATTAATCCAGGTTGACCAGAGCATCTTGGACCTCAAAGCTATCTCACATGTCATTGTTCTCTGTGCAGAGTAGAGTACTCTACCTAAAGAGAAATGTCAGCCTGTTGTGTGCTTAATAAATATTGGTATGAAATAGCTGACCAATATCCTTTCCCAGCCATGCCAGGAAATAACAATGATCATTATCTATTCCCCCTCCACTTGATTGCACATGCCACAATGATTCAAGCTCTATGTTCTGTGAAGCAGAAACACCATTTCACTGGATCTCTGCTATGCTGTATAATTTCTGTTAGCATGACCCTCCAACTGGTAGCATGTGAGTGAGCACCTGATAAATGATTCCCACTTAGCAGTATGCTGGGAGATGATCATCTTCTGAGTCTTCTCCATCTCAACAAAGGTAGGTGTAGCACCCCACATTACACTGTGGGTTTTGCCAAAGTTCTGTGGTTGAAGATTGATGATGAAGCTGAAGCAATACAAGTTGTGAAACTTGTAAGACATCTGGGCCTGCTATGCCATTCAAAGGATATATCAAGGGTGAGTAGAACAGCTTACCAAGTTGTTAAAATCAGCTGTCACCTTTGCAATAACTCATTTGAAGCTACTATCAATTTTCTTCTCCTCAACAGTGTGTTCATACTTGTCAAGGTACCACTCAATAAGAGGCTTCATCACCTTGTGACAGTGTTCTGAATCTCCAGCCTGATTGCCAAGTTTCCCTATAAAGAAGTTTTTATACTCCTGAATGACCACTTTATTCCAATCAACTGCTTTCACTGTACAAAAATCTCAGCTAACACCTATAAGGTGACAACATACAATATGTACTTTCTTTGAGTTTGGCCTTCCCATGAACACAATAACATGCTTGGTAGATGGACCACAAAATGAGTTGACAATAAAGAAGGGCTGCAGAGTCACCAACAACTACATAAAAGTCTTTACAATCTGGCTGAAGTAGGTATCAAGGTCCTGCATCTTCTCAAAATACTCCTTTTGATAAGCAAAGGCCAACTCCTTTGCTTTGTTAGGGATTGGTCCCCACTTGAGAGAGCTTATTTCTTCCTTGTCATTTACCCTGCCCACAAAGCCTTCCTCACCTCTGTTGTCATTCTCACCAGATGATGGTTCAGATATTATTGCCATTAGCCCTCTGGATTCTGTACCATGTCTTAGTGCATCATTCTAAGATGGTGGATTTTTGTGCTTGTTCTGAAGCCTCAAAATATCTTCTCACATTATTGTTCTATATAGAGGAATATTTCTGTGCATTGTGCCCTGTGAGTACAGCTTCCAATTCTGAGCATTTATACATGAGAGCTCATTGCCCTAGTACTACAGAAACCCAGTTTTCTCCCACTTCTCTCAGCTCTGGCCACCATGGCTGATTCTTGAATCCCATCCAACCCAGATATCTCTGGTGTCAGAGTCTGTGTAGTGATTTATCTTCAAAACCTGCTCACATTT
Organism: Tephrocybe sp. NHM501043; assembly: GCA_018855915.1. NCBI lineage: Eukaryota > Fungi > Basidiomycota > Agaricomycetes > Agaricales > Lyophyllaceae > Tephrocybe > Tephrocybe sp. NHM501043. Next base: position 13,792 of record JABCKO010023874.1, read on the forward strand.
GCCCCCATCATTGGCCATCTTTGAAATGGAAAGATCACTGATATGGAAGTAAAGGTCATGGAAGGACTATCTGTCAGCATCTTCTAAATGGCCTTTGCTATCCTCATCTACACAAACATCCAAGCCAAGATGTCCATCAATACTGATTCTTCAATCTCCAGCTTCCATGCTGCTGTTATCCTAGACTTGAGCTGGATGAATAACACAAAAGCACATTCATTTGGTTCCTACTCTATGCACACTACAGAAGTAAGGCAACCATAGAAGATGTATATCTTCCAGCAACCTGGTCAGCATGGATAATGATGTGCTTAAAGGTGGCAGATCAATGAGATCACCAGCAGACAAGTCATTGAGTGCTGGGGCTGAAGACAACATCATTGAACACACTTAGGTAGCTCACAAGTTGGTGTAACACAAATTGTATTGGCCTCAAAGTAGTTGGGTTTTAAAATATATCAAAGATATGGTGAATGCTTTCTCAATAAGAAGGCTTACAACTGGCCAGGCTCAGTTTCTTTTTACCCTGGAAGCTATGCTTCAGAATGCTATCCAATCCACTCCCTGGGGATTGATAGTCTTGATGTACTTGCCCTTCTCTTCATTTCCCTCCCTGATTTTATATTAATGTTAGGTGCATAGACCACCTGTTCCTGTTCCCCCCCTCCAATGCTCTGCCCCCTGCACTTGGCCATAGGTCCACTCAATTGAATTGAGCCAGGGGAGGGACCATATGGTTCCTCCTTCAACCTTTTTCCTTATTATTGATTTCTGTGCTGCTGTCCCGGCTGCGCCCCTTTGCCACTATGTTTCCCCCTTATCTATTATCCATTCCCAAAGTTATCCGAACTTATTCTGGCCCTGGAACATGCCAGAATGTGCAACACATCCTTTGGGCAGAACAGGTCAGTAGACTGACATCACTGTCAATCTGCTTCAGTTAATCACCCAGGAACCAAGCCAACTTCCCCTTTTGGGCTTGCCAGCCTTGGTTCCTTCTTTCAGCTTCAGTAATTACTGGGAGCCAAGCCAACTTCCCCTTTTAGGCTTGGCTGCCTTGGTTCTTTCTGCCACGCATCCCTTGTTAGTGCTGCTCCTTCTGTGGCATGCGCACCCCCTCCTGCTCACTGCCACATCTCTGCAAGGGGTATACCCTGTGTAGAGACCCCTTTTGTCACTGCCTGGGTAGGGTAGAACCATGTCCAGTTCATCAATGAAGGCTCTCATCCAACCTTTCAATCACCTTGTACATGGCGCTGATGAGGGCATTAGATGACATGGTAAGAGATCTTGAAAGAGTAAGTGTTGAGCATCATGTTCCTCACCCCCTTCTCAAAGAAACAACAGCCTTTATCTATCAGTTTTGGACACTTATTTCTGAGGTGCCTGTACTTACCCTTGGTTCAATCCACCTTTCCCTCATGGCCACCATTGGCATCTGGCTCTGGAGTGATCCACCACATTTTAGAAAGTCTCTCCAAAGCTGTGACCCAATCCTGCTGATTGTCGGAGATGATGTACCCTTTTCATTATCAATGTTACTGATTTGTTCCCTGTTCATGTATATGTTTGTCCTCATTCCTGGCTTTAATCTTATCATTCCCTTTCTATTCTTCATCTTTCCACATAGAGAATGATCTCCTGCCTGTTGATCAATGAATGATGCATCCACTGGAGCTCACAGAGCTGCCTCCTCCAATAATGACTGGCACACATGTTTCCTAACCAAAGACCTGCCTGCATCCTCCTTGCCTTGCCTTTGTGCCTGCCTCTTCTGTGCCTACCCATGCTGCACCTGGCCTGCTGCACACACTGGAGTACATACATGTCATCCATCTTGTGAACCATCTCCAACTCACACTCTATGCCACACAGCATGTTATGTATTCAATCATAAAGAGAACAACAAAGCAGGTTTCTACTCTAAACCAAGCACCAGAGCCAACACCAAGAAGGGTAGGGATGGTAACAAGGGCCAAGGTGAGGATGAGGGTGGTGACAAGCCTGTGGAGCAGGATGGTGGCAGAGCATGACCGCAGCTGCTCAAGCAGGAGGTGCAGCATCTGTTTTCCATGCTAGGTGGATGTCTGCTGTTGCATTGTATGACATCTGCCTTTAGTTATTGCCTCTGATGTGCTGCCTTGCAGTGCTCTTTGGTATCATCAATCTATTTGCAGTGATGGCATACTACATTGACATAATGCTATACTGAGACACTTCAGTCCACTTCCACTTCTTCATCCCCTGCTTCCTCTGTGTTTTCAAGCCCTTTCACTACAACAACACTGTCCTCCTGTGCATCCTCTGTCTACTATTATTTATACATCTACTGACCACTATTGCATAACACAATTGAAGTTATTATGTCTCTATTCAGCACTTGCAATACGCCCTCCTTGCTATCAGCTTCTTCATTACCATGACCCTCACTGTCTTCAGCACCCTTCTGTATATCCCCTCCCTTTCTTAATTTCAACACTCTAACCCACACAATGTGCATTGCAGATACTTTACTAAGCATGGCACCTGAGACCCAATCCTTGACACCTTCATCAATGCTAACAGCAACTGCTTGCAGTTCTCCTCTATCTCTGCCAGGGCTTGGTTAGTCCTCATCATCATTGCCACCATTGGCTACCCCATGCTCTTTCCTTGGCCACCTTATCACCCTTCCCATCCTCTTGTTTGGCCTCCTCCTGATCACCCTCCTGAGTTTCATCTTTGGATGCAAGTTCAGCTATATGCAGGAGATCATGAAGTGCAAACAGGTGAGTGGCAGTGCATGTGTGTGCATTATCTAGACATGATGCTGCTAATGACATATCATATGATGTCACCCTCACCTCTGCTTCTGTTCTCATCTTCTTCCTTACTGACCCTTCTTCCCAGACCAAACACTCCACCACCCCTACCAGCACATGCTCTGCCTTGCTGCTCTCCTCACTTCAATGCATACAACCTCAACTGCCTGGTCACCACCTGCTTCCTTACATGCAGCCACACTCCCTACTCCTCCCTTGAATGCCTTGCCACACTCACTATCCTCATGTTTGGCCTCCTCCTCACCCTCCCAAGCTTCATTCTCAGGCACAAGTTTGGCCACAAACAGGTGAGTGGCGGTCTGTTTCTTTTTTCACCCACCTCAACAAAAACTGGATCAGGCAATGTATGAAGGGTGTGATTGCCCAGGGTTAATTTGGGCATCAATTCCTCTCATTCTCTTCATTTCCTTTATCTCTTTCTTTCAATCCTCTTTATCTCACTTTCTAATAAGGATGAAAGGGAGTAGTGAAGAAGAGTATTGGGTGGCAGTATACTGTGCAAGTAATGGGGAGTTTTCACAGAGTAGAGTGAGAGATGCATACTTGGGGGCCAGTTTGAGACTTGGTCACAGTCAAGAGAGGAGGCAGGTAATAGGCCAGAGACCATAGCAGTGTGGGGAAAGTATAAGCCAGTAGCAAGAAAGGTTAAACCAGTTACTGATTGGGAACATCACCAGAGGAGTTTTTAATAGAATGAAATATCACTAGAGATCCCCTTGCTGAGCTGTGTGAGCTACCAGTGAACCCACCTGAGTACTTGCCAGTAGGGAGGTATACTTTGGAGAGGAAATGATAGAGTGGGCTCAGTGAGGGAAATGGAGAATCAGGGCTATAGCTCCCCATGCTAGCTGTGTCTTGTTGTCTTTCTAAATGTAACTGTTCTACTACTAAGTTGTCAAAGCTGATGCCAAACATGGACAAACAATGAAATGATGTCTACTTGTGGTGCCAAAGGAGCATTGCTACACAATACTCCACCCCTCCCCCCTTTACACAGCAGTGTCCTCATTGCCCACTGTGCTGTGCCAGTCTCCTCTCCCATGGCTCTTGCCTGTCTGTCCCCCTCCATGCACCCACCACTCCCTTGCTCATTGTCTCACATCTGCCTCTTCTGCCTCCCTCTGTCCCTCTAGCACTGCCTGTTCCCTTGCCAGCTGAGTCCCCTCCCTAGGCTTAAACCTCCCCAGTCTTTGTGCACTGAACCTCCCTTCTATCTCCTTACCATCTGTCATCGCTTTCTTCACAGCATTGTGACCCCAGTGCCCCCCACTCCCATACTCCTCACTCACCAGTGCTATGGCCTCCTCCTATGAGATGCACTCCACCTTTGAGCATGCTCTGGTACAGTGGCTGCCCATCATCCTCCAGAGGCAGTCACCTTCCAGCAGGTACTCAGAGGCTCAGTGCCTGGCCTTATGGCAAACCTCAAGGCTGGCATCATTGTCAATGTCAAGCAGGGGATCAATGACCTGAAGGAGCATGGAAATACTCCTGAAGCTCTCATGCAACTTCTCCATTCCAGGCGGTAAGGACTTGGCCTGACGTGCTAGAAACACATCATGTGTGAGACTTAGTGTGGCCTCCCAGTCTTCAGAAATGGTCCACTTGCTAGCATCCCCTTCAACTCTATCCTCTCCCTCTGATGCTCTGCTGAGGCTGTCAGCCACCATGTTGATGCAACCCAGGACATGCTATATATCTATGATCTGGTGGCTTAGTATACCATCTTGCTACTTCATGTGTGTGGCACTTAGCTTCTCATTGAGCAGGTGGTCATGAAGCATGTGGCAGTCTATTTCAATCTCAATGGAAAACCCCCAGATGACATCAGAAAACTTGTTAAGGCCAAACTTCAGTGCTGCAAACTCCAACAAAAATGGCTTGTACTTCTCTTCTGTACATGATGTTCTCTTGGATGTGAAGGTGATGGGATGAATTTGAGTGACTGCCTTCCTGCTTGGCAGTATTGGGGTGAATCTCTGGGCCAACACAGTGCCAAATGCCTCCTTGGACCCATCAGTTGTGACTACAAAAGGTGTCCCATCCCACTTTGGGCCCATCAGTATGGGTTCAGATGTCATGAGAGCCTTCAGGCCCTGCCATGACCCTCCTGTAGATGGTCTTTGAGTACTTGTTGGGGATCTCTATGCTCCATATCAGGTCCCACAGTGGCTGCTTGACCCAGGCATAATCCTTGATCAAATCTCTAAACTATCTGGTTAGGCCCAAGAATGCAGACAGGTTGAGTTCATTGTCTGGTGTTAGCCAGTTAACAATCACTGTCAGCTTCATGAGGTCAGGTTACACCCCCTTTGGTCCTATGGTTGTGCCAGCAAAAACAGTCTCTGTCATGAATAGATGGGACTTATGCACAGATAAAGAGAGGTCATGTTCCTGTATCCTGCTCAACACCTGTCTCAACTTCACTATCTCCTCATTGAAGTTGTCTCCCACTATCCCCCCATTGTCCACTAACAGCTCCACAGTCTTGTCTGCAAGGAGGTTGTGTATATGAGCAGCTGTCATGCTTGCAAAGCTTGTGGGGGCCCTGGTGAGCCTGAAAGACATGCACTTATACTAGAAGAAGCCCTGCCCCTCAACATAAAATGCCATGTAAGGATGAGACTCTTCAGCCACCTCAGGGGTAAAAGCCCACTGCAAAGTCAAAGGTTGACACCTACCAGTACCTGCTGAGATATTGTTGCTTGGCCTGGATATTGCCCTGGGGCATTGGCAGCACCTGGGTTGATCTGCCCAAAGTTCCCGCAGATTTTCCACTTCTCCATTGGCATGTGGAGTTTGCTCAGCAGTGCATTAGGTCTAAGTGGTGGAGAGAAGGGGGAATTCATACCATGTGCTAAGCATTCATCATTCATGTGATGCTGCAACTCCTTGAGCATTAGGCCCTCCCCTGCATGTGCTTTCTGTGTGAGCATGGTGGGAAAGACACACTTTATGTCCATCAGGTTACAGTGCTCTATGATGCCCACTGCTAGCATGTCATCAATGCTGGCATGTAATTTCTTCTTCTGGGGTGGGTTGAGCAGTTTCTGGTGGATCTTGGTGGAGAATTATGTTGCTGTGTCAATGTTCAAATGGTGTATGGTGCCCTGTACATGTTTCACCTCACTAACTGAAAGTGCAAACACATCAGCATACTCTGCATCAGATCACATACACATCCATGTTTGCCCCCCATTCAATTACTCCCTACCCCAACCAGTCTCAAGATCTCCTCCATGCACTTGGTGTTGAATGGGTCATGGTGCTGTGTAAACAGCAAGCTGTCTCATGTGAGTCCATTTGTTGTGATCTCTGCCAAATCTGGGCCCTCCACAGCATTGCCTTTGCTTGGTGACACCTCCCATACTTCCACCTTCTGTTCAGCATCATCACAAGGTGGTAAGCCTACATTAAGTACATCAGTTTGGGTTTCACTCTGTGTGAATCTGTTTGCATGGACTCCCCTCACAAGGGCCACATGACAGCCCCCCAAAGTTCTTGTGCATTGCTCTACAGACATGCATCTTATGTTATCATGAGCATTGTGCAGTGTGGCAGTGCATGTGGCTACAGCAACTTGGGCAGTGTTAGTCATGTAGTTGTTGATCATGCTGAAGGTTCTCATCAATTTCTTCCCAAACAGGAAATCCCACCCTCCACTGCTGTCAAACACCTCCAAATACATGAGCACATCAATCCTGGCCAGTTGAATGATGCCCTTCCAACATCCCAACAGGGTAATGATTGTACTGTTTGCCATGTGTAGTCAGCATTTCACAGGTTCCAATGGGGTGAGGTCATGCCTGATGGACTCTCACATAGCTTTTGACATTGCATCAATTATCACGCCATTGTTGAAGTGACCCCACATCCATATAAGCTGCCACTTGCTCCCCCACATGTCAATCTCATGATAAAATGGTATCACTGTAACCTCCCCTTCCATGTCCCAGGTCTCATAGACATCAGTCACTGTATATTTGTTGTCATGAATGCTACAAATAGACAAGTTTATATGGAGCACAGCTGGAGAGGCCTGAGATTGGTCCCCAGGCATCACCTGCATATGCTTTGTGACATGAAACTCCTCACTGCCTTGATTTGGAGTTGTCCTGCCAGCATCTAGTTGGACAACCCCTCCTCTTTTCCCTGGCCTATAACTAATTGAGCAGATAAAGCAAAAGGGGGAAAAATGGTTCTGAACTATAAATACAGAATAAAAATGTGCCTACTTAATTACATAGTAATTTGCATAAGATGAGTAAGTAAATTGTTTTGGTATACAGAGAAAATTGAGAGAAGAAAATACTCTAAATGATGGACAGTGCATGTGTTGCTGATGCACCAAGTATTATATGGGTACAAGGCTTGCTGGAATATCTTTAACTCAATATGAGGAGGTTTTCTGGACTGCTGTCAAAGTGGAGAAGTTCAACAAGCCACACCTTTAGAAACTCAATTCAGCAAGGGGCTGATCCAAATACCAAAATTTCAGGTATGATTCTTCTCTACCACTGTGATGCTAGATGTTTAAATATTTATTTTAGGAAGTGACCTCAAGTTTGTTATGCTTCTGCAGTTTGCAGTTGTCAAAGGGAACAATCACCTTGTAAAAGATCTTCTTAATGAATATAATGTAAATCCAATTTTTGGCTTTCTCATGTTGCATTCTCAGACCTCGGACTCAGGAAGAAGGTTTGTATCCTCTAGATTTACTCCATGCACAAAATGGGTTGCTCACCCTCAATGAGGACATTGGGCTCCTGAGCATCTGACCAAAGAGGAGACCACCATTTCTGGTGTAAGGGATATATGTATGTGTAATGTATATAATGAATACTACCTATGATAGATATATCAGAGAACCAGGTCTGAATGTTTTATTGTGCAAAGGAATGATACACATGGTAAAAGTAATGATATGCATAGGACATAAGGGAGGGTCAAGATGGGTCTGTAGCCTGTTATGGGCATGGAAAGGGAGAGCTGATGTCTGTCATATGACCTTCATGTCCAAAATGAATCCTCCTCCTTTTCTCCTGAAGGATTCCCATTTCAGCTTTCTCATATAGCATTCTCGGACCTCAGACTCAGGAAGAAGGTTTGTATCCTCTATATTCACTCCACACACAAAATGGGTTGCTCACCCTCAACAAGAATGTTGGGCTCCCAAACACCTGACCAAAGGGAAGACCCTGCAACAATGAGAAAGTCACATTGCTGCTAGAGGCAGCCTGATATTGAAGGGAAGCAACAGGAGAAAGAGAAGCTGTGTGGTAGAAGATATTTGTATTGCTAGTTGGAATAGTAAACATGTACTATGCACATGGCATATGGGAATTGTTTAAGGAATCTAGCTATTGGAGATGTGGATTGTATGAGGTGGAATAGGTATAAGGTCAATTTTGAGTAAAAGGTTGGTGGTCCTTCACAGTGCAGTGTTTGAGATAGATGGGTGCAATAATCTCCAGTGAGTGCCAATATCTTAGAAAGGAATTAGAAGCCCATTGACCCATGACCTGTGCAACATCCAGGGGAGTGCCATTCATGAGGAGTGCTGTGGTGCTGCTGATGTGAATGCAATGCCCAGTGATAGGGTAAAAGCCACCTGAGACAAGTATAGGGTTAATGATGTCAAGCATGTCAGTGAGTGTCAGAGCTCTCTGACTGTCTGCTCCTCTTTGATACGAGGTGATAATGTCATTGTGACAAGGCTGTGATAGGATAGAATGATGTTGTAGAGCCTCTATAGGGTCAAGGCCAATCTGTTGTTTCATTATGATAACTTGTTCACCCTTTGTGCTGCTTGTTTTTGTATGCAGTAAGTGAAGAGTCTGAGAACCTTCAGTGTTTGGAAAACCAAAATGCTGCCAAATAGGAAACTGAGAATGGTTGAAGGTTGTATGATGTTTTGGTAGAAGTTCTCCCATGCGTAACTGGCTCCAGAAAATACCCTCAGAGTCACTGAAGTGAATGAAGATAGCTGAGCGTAAGAGTTTATAGGTGCACATAAGGGTTGAAGGTTGAAGGCAAAGTGTAATAAATAAGCCACGCTCGCCGAATAGGAAGAGCGTCGTGCGACGTCCAAAATCAAGAGAGAAAGTCGAAAGTTGGAAATGCCAATGTGGTAAAGAGCGGATTAGACGCAACTAGGCAATCCCCAATATAATTCAAGAGACAAGACCTCCAACTGATCCAAGGGGGAAATCTGTCTCATCATTGATCAATGGTGCTTGTCCCTCTCAGTGATTTGGTAGTCCAATTTCCTAGCGGGCCATCTGCTTGCTGAAAGAAACGTTCCACAAGCCCATCTGTGCGCACCAC
>JABCKO010023875.1:0-22758 GCA_018855915.1 Tephrocybe sp. NHM501043
GACTGACCGCGGTGGTGCAGCAGGGACTGACCGCGGTGGTGCAGCAGGGACTGACAGCGGTGGCGCAGCAGGGACTGACCGCGGTGGTGCAGCGGGGACAGACCGCGGTGGTGCAGCGGGGACTGGCCTGGGCGGAGCCTCAGGTGGGACACTGCTGGGCACACTCGCTGGCACATCGCGTCTGGGAATGGACGGCGGCTTGGCTAGATTGCCAGGTTTCGCTGAAGATGTGGATGTGTGAGCCGCCTCCTCGAAACAGACGATCGAGCTCACCCACCCGCGTTATTCTGTCCAGAAGGCTTCAGTTTAGGCATCCCCCCAGCAAACAGTCCTCCTAGTTGCGGTGGCCCACCGCCGAGACCGGGCCCACCACCGCCAGATGACACAGCTGGCGCGCGGGCACCACCCCCACCAACAGATTTGCCCGTATCGAGAGCAGGAGCACTGCGGTCATTCGTCTCGGCCTTCTTGAGTTTCTTTCCCGCCTGGATCTGCTTCAACAGTTCACTCGACATGGCTTGTGGTCAACAGCTGCTGCGATTGTCCCAAGCCTACACTACTCGATTACGTAATCATATCTATCGCTCTTGTCCAGAATGCCGGAATGTCGATGCAAACGTCAACAGCTTCACCTTCCCCTTCCCCTCCCCACTCTCTCCGCCTTCCTGCGAAAACATCGGCGATGCTAGCGTCGAGCTCGAATATCGGCGCGTCGCGTTCGTTGGCGATGGAACCCGTGGCGCTGGAAAGCCGAACCCTTGGTATGTATACGATCCCCGATCCCCTATCCTTATCGTATCTGCACTGTCCCTGTGTCGCCGTTTTTCGTGCCACGGATGCATCAAGATACTTGTCGGCGTTATTGACGGCGACCCCTCCGCTGTCGGAACCTGCTCTTCCACCACAGGTGAAGACGGCGCCATCGCTGTCACCGATGCAAATTCCGCTCCACCCTCCGTCGATGCTGTGGGTAGCGATTCCAGCTCGGTCGGCGTCACAATCACTGCTCTTGCCGTCTGCGGTGGTGCAGATCGCTGCGCGGTCTGGATCACGGCATCCTGAGTGCTCGTACCCGTCGTCGTGCTGAAGCGCGACGTCGCCCCTTCGTATTGTCCAGTTCGTCCTGACTCCCCTTGGTATTGTGCCGAGAATGGGTGGGGTATCGTGGTCGGCACGGGAGGCGACCCTGCAAGTATCTCCGTTTCCGTAGCTTGTCGGTTTTGAGACGAGCCCGAGGAACTTGTGAACCAGCCGGAGCGCCTTACAATGTTGGGTGCGGATATCGGAGAGGAGAGCGTTGGGTTGAGCATTGGAGCGCCAGGCGATAAAGTTCGAGAGCTGTTGAATGTCACTGGGTCATAAAAAGTCAGTCATCTAGAAAGCCTTGTGGGTGAATGGGGCTTTACAGAGGACAACCAGAGCCCCAATACTAAGTGGAATAAAATCTGCGAGCAGCGTGATGTGCACGGCCGAGGGCCCGACAGTCAGTAATTCGAGGAGCAGTAAAGAAAGAGCCTTTGCTATTCTACTGTCGCGCAGGGTGCGGGCTCGCTGACTCGCCAAAGTGGCTTGGCGGGTCAGTAGAACGGCTAGGCGGGCACATACATAGAACTCAAGGAACAAAGAGATCAAAGAGGTTGTGAGAGCGGTGGGAAGGAAGCTGTGGAATGACAATCAGTATGTAGCGGCTTTGAAGTGATTTCAACGTACTGTTTTCTATAGCAGATGGAGATACTCAGAGGGACGAAAGGCCTGATCAAGAGTCAATAAAGTCCATTTGGACGAGAAATATGTTATGTACTTCAAGGCACCTGTTCCGATTGCGTTGTTGACGAAAACGAGTGCTGTGATGGTTACTTGGGTGTGATGGATATTCCTGGAAGCGAAGAAGCGTTACATACCCATTGCAACCAAAAGAGTGGCAAGGGCTGCATAAAATTCCACATTGCCAATACCCAGGCTCTTCAGCTCTAAGAGCAGGATGAGGAGACCAATGATCGACGCCGTCTGTGCTGCCATGCCTCCCCATGCCACAACGAATGCTAAACAACCCGGGTGGGTGAGGCAAGCATGTCTGTGAGCTGACCAGAAGAACAATAATCACCGCACGTAGCCCCACCATTCTGGCTGAAGGAGAGCAATGAACCGAAATATGCGACACTGGCAAAGGCAAAGCAGAGCGACAGGGCAAAAACAAGGCTCTGGTGCTCCGCAGGACTGATACTGTCGAACGAAGTGGTGATCGAGGCTTTCTCTGCAAGATTGTTCTCGATGTCGTTCGCAGCGGAGCGCTTCCGCCAGATCCAATTCCTGACTCGCGGAAAGAAACCCCGGATCCACCGATATGAATAGTTGAGGCTGGTGATGAAGACGGCGCCGAGAAAGAAGGAAGCGATTTGCTGGCTATATTTATGTCATTGTCCATTGAGTGGCTATAATATAATCATCTGCATATGGTATGAGGAGAACGTACTAGTCGGGATGAGCGATAAATTCTCTAATGTTGGGGATGTCCATGATGCCTAAGAATGCAATGCGACTAGCGCAAAACAGCCCACTCCTGATGGGCAAGTATATTTGTAAAGAACGTCGGGCGGAAGACTGGAATTCAAGAAAGTTGAAGAGAGAAAAGGCACAGGGGCCTTCGAGTCCCGCTCCAGGGGCTAACCGGTGAGAAGAAGCTTGAACAAAAGGGCAACACGAAGCGACGTTTATAGACCAGAGACCTGGGGCGGGGTCATGATGTTGGAGGTGTCAAGAGATCAAAGCCCCAACACTGCACATGTACAAGTTGCCAACAGTCGATGGTTGTCTGAGCCGTCGCCATCTATGTTGTCATCATTGAGATCAAGGACCCGTTTCGCACACCAGTGGAACGGAGAAGGCCATAATTGTTCACGTGGAATTCATCAAGCTCGCAGTTGCATCGAAATTCAGATCCAGAGAGCGCATGGCTGGGTGGTGTTTTACACACCTCGCAAGCAGCTTGTAGGATAGTCTGACCGCCACGACGTATGCCATGATATATATATATATATATCAAGTTGGACGACTCATCATGATCTGAAGCTTTTAAGCACTGCAAAGTCTTGATTCAAACAGGAACTTTTCAACATGCCAATCTCTAACATTGGCCCAAACAACAAATTGAGTTAGGTAAGCAATAGTCACAGGCATCTGCAAGCCATGCACAATCGCGTTTCTCCAAAATAGGCAATCCTCCTCCTCCTCCTCAGCACGGTTGCAGCTCTGCCCACCATGGAGCCCAGCCCGCACCTGGGCACCGCTAACGACCTCGAGATACGTGCCGGGAGGATTGCAGACCCCAATATAGGTGCGTTGCTGCAACCATTCAGAATTCTAAGCCACTCAGCAAGACCACTTGTCCTGTAGACCTCAAAACCAAGCATGCAGTCGCTGCAGAAATACGCGAAATGATTGACACTGTCCGCGATATCGAGTCAATTCGATCGATTCCCGTTCTTATACCAGCTATCCTCGAACTTCTACGAAATGGCGACGCCGCAACCCAAAAGGACAGCATAGAATACCAGTTCCGCCGTATTCTCCTTGAAATCATGAATCGACTTCCTATCAACGAGGCAGTCAGGCCGTATGTCCCTCAGATATTCAACTGTATGCTCCAGATACTCCGCAGAGACAACGAAGAGAACGGCTCTGTGGCGTCAAAAACCCTCCTCGACCTTGTCCGCGGATACAGGGCCCTTACGGAGGACTTCTTGACCGAGTTCTTGGCCATTTTCAAGGAAGGGTTGAACAACCTCAAGGAAGTCATACCGACTGTCTTTTCCGAGGATTCTCCCGTGCTTGACGCGAACACCGTTGCTTTGAGCATTCAGAGCCCCAAGGTGCTTGGAGAAATGGCGATGATCATCGTCATTATCTCGCAGATACACAGGCCTATGGTCGCTGGACATATACACGCGACTATCCCCCCAGCTTTTGAGGCCCTGAAGCTCGAGGCCCCTGCCCAGAAGAAGGCAAGGGAGGAATACGAAGCGATGGATGGAATTTGGTCTGGAATGGCGCCGACTATCAAAAACGCTCCTGCGTATACTGAGTTCATTCATGCTCAGATTAAGGTAATCCCACGACAGTGGACGACTTGTATTTGACTGACGGTTTAGATAGGTTTTGTCATACGTTGCGTATGTTATGAGGTTTTCTGGCGAGCCTGACGAGCAGTCCGCTGAGACCTTGATTCTGACGGCCTTGCGCATGCTACAAGACTGTCCTCCGAATGGAATTACTCTTCGAAAGGTCTGCACTACTTCCACCTGTTTATCTCTTTTATCTCACCTTGAAGTGTAGGAACTCATGGTCGTCTTTCGTCATTTGATGGGCCTCAATGCTCGAAAGGCACTCTTGCCACATCTCGACAAACTCTTGGACGAAGATGTTCTGTTGGGGAGTGGCGTTAGCAGCAAGGAGATTCTCAGGTGTGTCATTTATCTTGGCGAAGTACCTCTATTACTCAAAGGTTTGCAGGGCTGTCGTATATAGCGCCATAGCTGACCTAGTGCATCACATTCGGAATGAACTCAGTCCACAACAGCTGGCGCGGTCTGTCCACGTCTTCTCCAAGATCATTCACAATCCAGCTCTTGGGAACAACCTCCACACTATGGCAGCAAAGATGCTGTTTGGACTGACGGAGCCCATTATCGCCAAAGGCGACGACAAGGAATCTGCTCGGCTCGTTGGGTCGATGTTTGAAACATGCTTGGAGCGTTTGGAAGCTCTCGCATTGGTCCAGGATGAAGTCACTGCGAGCGCTACACAGGTGAAAGAGAACACTGAAACAGTCGTCATTGACTCTGCTTTCATCGAGAAGTCACGTCCGGTCGGCGGCGCAATCTATGCAATGGAGAAACCGGAGGAACATGCACTTGGTTAGGCTGCTTTGTTTAGGAGAGAAGGTTGCAATAACTGACTAGTTTGATTCAGAATCGCGCCTCATGTTTAGGACCCTCCTACATGGGTTTCGCGTCTGCCTCACGAATATGAAGAAGTGCAATGCCACGACTCCTGACGGGGACGTATTTTTCAGGCTCTTTGAGGGGTGTATAAGATGCATGTCTCTCTTTGACCCTGATCCTCGCGTCAACGACCAGAATGATGCCATTGACTGGTTCGGGCACGCACTCCTAGAGCTGAATTTACACGTCTTCCAGGAAGTATGGACCCACAAGATGGAGTTCTTCTTCACGTGCGCCTCGAAGCGGATGATCCTTCTCAACATCTGCCAATTCCTCTTCACCCGCGAATCGACGTCTCCCACTCTTCTTGCCATCGTTCTGGGATTTTTGGTCGACAGACTCCATCTTCTTGGAGAATACGACGACATGACAGCTGCCGCCACTATACGTCTGTTTAAAATGGCGTTTGGCGCGGTCGGAGTGCATCCTGGCTTAAACGAAGCTATTCTGAAGGCTCATCTTCCGAAGCTTTTGATGGATTGCTTTCCCCTGGCTGCCAAAGCCACCAAGCCTACCAACTATTTCCATTTACTTCGTGCCCTTTTCAGGGCTATTGGTGGCGGTGGTGGCCGATTCGAGTTGCTTTACACCGCTGTTCTACCTCTATTGCCTGAAATGCTAGAAAGCCTCAACCGACAGCTACTGGCCTCCGAAGGTCACACTCGAGATATGATCGTAGAGCTGTGTCTCACGGTCCCATTGCGTCTCACACACCTCCTTCCTCATCTTACCTATCTCATGCAACCCTTGGCTCTGGCACTACGAGGAGGTCCTGAGTTAGTCTCGCAAGGACTTCGTACGCTCGAGCTGTGCATCGACAATCTCACACCTGACTTCCTAGATCCAACACTCAGTACGGTGTTGAGAGAGCTTATGGAGGCATTACACGGCCATTTGAAACCATTGCCAGCAAATCATCATCCTGCTCATACGACTATTCGTATATTGGGAAAATTGGGTGGCCGTAACCGCCGTTTGTTGACGAGGGAGCCCCTTCTGAAGTATCGTAGTCACCCCGAGCTTGCGAAGGTTGCGATTACTTTTGGGGGGTCAGGAGAGAAGCTTGAGCTTGGCCCAGTCATTGCTTTAGCTTGCCGAACACTGTTGAAAGGGTCGACATTCGATCGCGGTCTCTCATACAGCCTGCTGGAGAATTGCTTGACAGTCATGCTTCACGAGGTCAGTAAACACTTCATTTGTAGTCACCATTTCCGTTGAACAGCCGACAGGGAATCTCTGGTCAAAACATCGAGGACATATTCGTTCAAGGGATGGAGGGCATCTTTGACTCGCTCAATATTCCCGACCTTCAAAATCAAGCCGAGACGTTCATCCGCAAGGTTGCACAATATGCGTTTGAGACTGAGGTCCGCCGTATTCATTCACGAGGACCCGGGGTCGCTCGGACACCCACCGTCGGCCTTCTTTCATCATTCCTCGACTCGTTCCCATATGGTCTTGCTCGCGATCAACCCACTCAAGCTCAGGCTGCTCAAGCCGTCTTTGTCGTCGTTCTTCAAGACCTTGTCTCACCGAACAGCCCGAATGTTACGCCGCAGGATATCATGGCCATACTCCATCAAATAGCAAATCGTATCACAGGGCTCTGTTTGGAAGACTCGTGGATTCACAAAAACGCGGGTTGCTGTGGCATCAAAAATATCATCTCCATTCCTGTATATGGCCCAAAATGGGTGATGGAACGCGAAATCGACCTCATTCGGACTCTTTTGCATGTCTTGAAGGACCTTCCAAAGGATCTCCCTCGGGATGTGGATGAAGTCAGCAACCTCCTTCTCAATGTCTTGCGCATTTCTACCTCCGAACTCGAAATACAAGAACATCTGGGACCTGCAAGGAACAAGTTGATTCACCTTGTCGGAATATTTTCTCCTGAGCTTCAGAGTTCAAATCCTGTGGTTCGCAAAGCCGCACAGTCGTGTATCGAATTTTTAGTCTCCCTGAGCGGACGTCCCGCAGTTGACCTTTTGATGCCCCATCGCGAGCGCACAGTTACAGGAATCTACACAAAGCCACTCAGAGCACTTCCTTTCATGAAGCAGATCGGAATGATCGAAGCAATCCGGTATTGTGTCAGTTTGGACCCTCCCCTCGTCGAATTGAATGACGAATTACTCCGCCTGCTCCACGAGACCCTGGCTTTGGCGGATGCAGAGGATGCTGCTTTGCTGGGACGAGCAACAGGTCGCCAAGGCACACTTGAGGTTGTCCAGTTACGTGTTGCATGCATCAAGCTCTTGACAGCGTCGATGCCTCTCACCGACTTTTTCCAACGCCAGACTTCAACAAGGCAAAGGTATTTACTCTGTGTTTTGTCTGCTGATTTGACTGACAAGGTTTCCAGAGTGACAAGTGTTTACTTTAAATCCCTGTACTCACCCTCGCCCGAGATCAAAGACGTTGCACACGAAGGGCTCAGAATGGTCCTCACGCACCAAAGCCGCCTTCCCAAGGAACTTCTGCAAACCGGCTTACGGCCCATCCTGATGAACCTTGCCGATCCCAAACGATTGTCGGTTCCTGGTTTGGAGGGTCTTGCTCGCCTGTTGGAACTCCTCACCAACTATTTCAAGGTGGAAATTGGCCACAAGCTTTTAGATCATTTCCGAATTGTCGCGGACCCCCAAATGCTTACTGAATCTGCACGCCTTCCTCTCACAAATAATGAGGGCATCACGAAGCTAGTTCGTTTAGCTAATATCTTCCACCTCTTGCCTTCCGCTGCAAACATCTTCCTCGAGAACCTTGTCAACGCCATTGTCCAGACGGAATCCCAAATGTGCTTCTCAACCCAAAGCCCATTTTCGGAGCCACTCGCAAAATACCTCGATCGATACCCTGTCGATGGAATTGATTTCTTCCTGCGTCATCTCAACTTTCCAAGACATATGCGAACTCTGCGAAGCATCCTTGAAGCCAAACTTGCCCCGAACCTCGAGCGTGAATTGGCATCCCGGACGTCATATATTGCAACAAACTTTCTCCGTGGCCCAGGGGACAGTTATACGCTCCCTGCCATGTTATTATTCCGCGATCTCGTTCGTTTGGTCCCCGGTTGGCTCGCCGAAAATGGCTTTGTGATTGATGCGCTGTTGAATGTATGGCATTCAGAGATTGCGCAGCCCGAGCAGTCTGCAGTTGCTGTTCCTGAAGTCGTTCAGCGTCACATCGTTATGCTCGACATATTTGTTAAGGCGTCAAAGCAGTCACCTCGAATCGATTTGATCTTCGAAATTGTCGTCGTATTCACGCGAAATTTGGGCATGGATCTAGTCCGAATCACCAACTTCCTCTATCATCATGTGGCTCTCAGTGAGAGTATAACATTCCGACGCAACGTCTTGATGCGATTTCTCACCTGGTTCCGTGATTCGTCCTACTCATGGTCACACAAGGCCCAATTTATTCGCTATGTCGTGACTCCCACCCTACTTGTTCACGCCACTCGTCCTGCACCCCGAGAACAACTACTTGATTTAGCTTTCGTAAACCAGATGCATCGAATCATTTGGCGTCCCATTACTGAAACTGACACATTTGCCGAGGCGGACGACATGTTTAAAATTGAAGTCCTCTACCTCACCACTGTTCTTGTTCAGCACTATTCAGAGCTCCTCGAGGACGTCAAGAAAGACATCATCAAGTGTGCTTGGCATTTCATCACCAATTCAGAAGATATTCTGGTTAAGCAGACGGCGTACCTTCTTGCCGCACGCTTCTTTGCCGCATTCCAAACACCTCAAAAGTTCATCTTGCGTGCATGGACTGGCCTACTTCGTGCTCCAGCCTCGGAAGGAAGGGCTAGTGTTCGTGCGGAAGCCCTGGCAACTCTTGCGCCATCCCTTCCACGTTCTGATCCTGCTGAGACAGGTCATCCACAGTGGGCCAAAACTACTCGCCGACTCCTCGCCGAAGAAGGCATCGCTCAACAAATTACGATCTATCATTTGATTGTGAAACAGCCAGATTTGTTTTATCCTGTCCGCTCACTCTTCATACCACACATGGCTAATTCTATCACTAAACTGGGCATGTCATCTACTGCAACTCATGAATCGCGTCTGCTCACCGTTGATCTTCTGCAAACAATCTACAACTGGGAAGAGAAGGCAGCTCAGTCATCGCAATCCACGGTATCGACCACAGACGTGAACAGAACTGATGTTCTTTGGTTCACACCGTTGGGTTATCGGGAGAATATGGTTAGTTACCTCGTAAGGCTCTCCTGCATTCCGCATGAAGCGACTGTGAGGGCCACCCTCATCCCACGCGCTTTGCCCTTACTGCAAGTGCTCGTCGGCCCCAAAGGATGGACAGATGTGACCGTTGGCCTTCGCTTCTTCTCACGGGCGTTAGAACTGGTATGAATTATCTTCTTAGTGTAAGGTTTGTTTTGACATGGCCTCACAGAATGAACTCTCAAATGAGCAAACACTTAGCCAGGCGCTTGCCTCCGCAAAAGTGCTGCAAGTCATTTCTGGCGAGCAAAATGACGCTTGGTTTATTGCGAATGCCCCAATCCTGCAGAAACTCGTGCGGAAAGGGCTCGTGACCGAGGATTTTGGGTTGAACGAAGCGCTGCATCCAGTGTTTGACCAGCTTATCAGGCTTTTCCCGTTACCGAAGGAAGATGACGAACAACCTGGGGAACTCTCCGACTTCCACGCCTTCGTTTATTCGGCTATTAATGATGGGCTACGAAATTCGACGGCACTTCGAGGAACGTTGTTGATGCTAAAATCCGTCGTCAAAGTCGTACCAGAGCGAATCGATCCATTCAGCCAATCACTCGGCAAGCTTCTTAGCAAAATGGCCAAAGATCATGTCCAAAATACCACCATTTCTGCACCGGCGTCCGAAAATGCTGTCAGACTCCTAAAAATGATCATCGAAATCTGCGAAGTTTCGGTGGCATTCCTCGGCGAACAGCGTCGAGTGCTCCTAAGCACTCTTGTCTACCTCGTCGAGAAGTCGAAGAGCATTCCTCTTTGCCGTTACATCCTGGATCTTGCTAAAAGCTGGGCAAAACCTACCCCAGAGCCTTATCCGACGATGAAGGAGAAAGCTAGCTTATTATTGAAGATGGCCTCCTACGAAAACCGCTCTGAGCATATATTCCATCCATACTTGGAACTCATCTACGAGATCTATACGGAGCCCGCATTGCGACGGAGTGACTTGACCACTCGCTTAGAGCACTCGTTTCTTTTGGGTTGTCGTGCCAAAGATCCTACACTTCGTGAGAAGTTTATGGATCTCCTAGATGTCAGCGTTCCTCGCTCTCTGCTGAGTCGCTTAACGTATGTTTTCGGTGTGCAAAGTTGGGAAGCCTTAGCCGATCACAACTGGATATATCTTGCGTTACATTTAATCCTTGGTTCATCTGATATGGACGCCTCGACGACACTTGATCGCAGATCAGCAGCCTCTAGTTCTCCCCCAATCCCCCGCCCCAAAATTCACGCAATCTTGCGCCCAGTCCAGCGCCTACTCTTTATTGACCCTCAGGTTGCACATGACACCTGGGTGTCCGTTTTTCCGTCTGTGTGGTCATGCCTGTCGCGCCGAGAGCAAGCTGATCTCTCCCTTCATCTGATCAATCTTTTGAGCAAGGATTACCACATACGACAAGCTCATCTACGACCCAATGTTATTCAGACGCTGCTTGCAGGTATCCAAGCTTGCTCCCCCCCAATGACCCTTCCACCCCACCTTGTTAAGTTCCTTGCGAAGACGTTCGGTGCATGGTATGTTTCACTGGAGATCCTAAGTGCATCGTTTGATCAAGTGAAAGACGATCCTACTGTCCGTGATTATGTCTTTGACTCACTCGCGGACGTGTACGCGGAGCTTGGGGAAGAAGATCTGTTCTACGGCGTTTGGCGACGTCGTTGTCTTCACCAGGAGACAAACATTGCTCTTGCCTTCGAGCAAAATGGAATGTGGGAGCAAGCATCTCTAGCCTACGAATCCGCCCAGAACAAGGCTCGAGCAGGTTCAATTCCCTTCTCCGAATCAGAGTATTGCCTCTGGGAAGACCATTGGATTCTTTCTGCTGAGAAGCTGCAACAATGGGACCTACTCCACGATCTGGCTCGAAATGAAGGGAATCAGGAGCTGCTTTTGGAGAGTGCCTGGAGGACTGTTGAATGGGCTGCTCAAAGAGAAACTCTTGAGGAGCAAATCAACCAGCTTCCTGAGACCCCGACTCCTCGTCGCAGAGTATTCGAAGCATTTGTTGCCTTGCTCAAAATGCCAGGAGCGTTGGAAAAGAACGTCGAATTCACGAAGATCCTTGAAGACGCGATGCAACTATCACTCAGAAAATGGATCAGCCTGCCACCACACCTATCTGCTGCACATGTTCCTCTTCTACAGCACTTCCAACAATTCGTTGAGTTGCAGGAGGCTGTTCAGATCTTCGGATCCTTGTCGCAAACAACTGCGCAGAACTTGGAGAAGAAATCGTCAGAGTTGAAAATGGTGCTTCAAGCCTGGCGCGAACGTCTTCCCAATCTCCATGACGACATCAGCATCTGGAGTGATCTTGTGGCTTGGAGGCAGAATGTGTTCCACTCTATCAATAACGCATATATACCCCTCATAGCGCCTCCAAGTCAATCCGCAGCGGGTACAGCTGGTACCAACACTACGTACGGTTATCGTGGCTACCACGAAACAGCCTGGATAATCAATCGGTTCGCCCACGTTGCCCGTCGTCACGACCTGCTCGATGTCTGCTTCACGTCTCTTACCAAGATCTATACATTGCCAAATATCGAAATTTCTGAGGCGTTCTTGAAGCTTCGCGAGCAGGCCCGTTGTCACTATCAAAAGCCCAACGATCTCCAGGCTGGATTAGAGGTCATCAACAACACCAATCTGATGTTCTTCTCCTCATCTCAGAAGGCCGAGTTTCACACTCTAAAGGGAATGTTTTTTGCACGATTCGGCCGCAATGAAGATGCGAACCATGCCTTTGGTCAGGCTGTCCAACTTGACATGAACCAGGCCAAAGCATGGGCTGAATGGGGTCGCTATAACGATCGTATGTTCAAAGAGAATAGCGGCGATCTTGGATCTGCGGCCAACGCAGTCAGTTGCTATCTGCAGGCCGCTGGCCAATACAAGAGTGGCAAGAGCCGGCCCCTCATTGCGCGTATCCTGTGGCTACTTAGTCTTGACGACAACGCTTTCACTATTTCTCGAGCTTTCGATACCTACAAAGGTGATGCAGCATATTGGTTCTGGATCCCTCTCATCCCGCAGCTTCTTCATTCACTCTCCTATCGGGAAGTCAAACAAGCGAGATACGTTCTCATGAACTTGGCAAGACTTTATCCCCAGGTATGCTGTTACGCTTCAGTCACTTAAGCCTCATCTTATTTTGTGCCAGGCGCTCTTTTATCACTTACGAACAATGCGGGAGGAGATGCAGATGATTAAGAAGCAGCAAGAGAAACTGCAGGCTGCCAGAGCTGCTATGGCAAACCCTCCAGCCGGAGACGTGCCGAGAGAAAACGGCGACACCTCTCAGCCCACACCCTCTCAGCATCCAGCCTCAGATTCAAATCATTTGAATCAAACGACGACGCCAGACGCTCCTCCTAATCAACCTCGTCAACCGGCTGAACACGTTGATGAAATTCTTAACGTCTTGAAGACCTCCTTCCCCCTCCTTATCCTCAGTTTGGAGACAATGGTGGACCAGATTTCGCATAAGTTCAAACTCGTAGCCGACGAGGACATCTATAGAAATATTTGCCTCCTGCTGCAAGATGCAGTTCAGGCAAGAGCTAATACTAAACATTCCTAAGTTATACTCATACTTTTGACAGAATTACGTCGTGAGAATGAATTCACCTGAAGATGAAGGGCTGCTTGCTTCCACGACTACTGATACTATACTTCGCATGGGAGCCAATATTCCTCCCACAGTCAGAGTAGGCACCGTTCAGTTCAGCTTACTTCCTCTCTGCTTATAGTTTCCTTCAGAAAGAGTACGAGGACGATTTCCTGCATAGCAAGCCCAACTTGTACGAATACGTTCAGAAGCTGCAGCAGTGGCGGGACAGATATGAAAGCGCCCTGGACGCTCGGCCCCGAGTGCAACAGCTCGCAATGCTCAGCCACTACCTGACCGAATTCCAGTATAGCAAGGTTGATGAAATTGAAGTTCCCGGCCAGTACACTGAGGTCTGTCCTACTTCGTGACTTGATCTAACTAAACTCACCATAACTCATATCACAGGAGAAGGATAACAATCAGAATTTCGTGCGAATTCAGAAATTTGCTCCCAAAGTTGAAAACTGTAGGTCTAGTGGACTATGTTGGAGACGGTTCACTGTGCACGGAAGTGATAGTTCGCAATTTGCTTTCTCGGTCCAAGTGCCCGGTTTCCGCCAATTTCGACGTGAAGATCGGGTGTCACAATTGCTTCGGATTTTCAACAGGTATGACTTTACATTCCTCCGCCGAAAATTTCCCCAATTTTTTTGCCCGTCAGTACTCTGAGCCGCAAAAAGGAGAGCAGAAAACGAAATCTCCATTTCCATCTTCCCGCAGCCGTCTCATTCAGCCCCATGGTCCGCCTAGTTCAAATGGATGCTTCATATATTCCTTTGGGTGACATCTACGATCGACACTGCCATGCCATTGGAATCTCAAAGGAAGAACCTATCTTATACTCAGGTGAAAAAGTCAAGAAGGTCTTGAAAGAATTCCGACAATCTACCTCGCGCCCGGTGAGGTTTTCAGCACTCATCGTCTGGTTAAACAGCTAACCCAGTAGTAGTTGACCAAGACAGAATACCTCACGCTCAAAAAGGACATCTACGATGAAGTCACTGTCAAGATGATACCTGAAGACCTCATTAGTCGTGTAAGTGCTGTGAACTATAGCCGTGTCTCGTTGCTAAATCCTACTTTACTAGTACATGATCACCACGATGGCCAACTCTGATGAACTGTGGCGCATGCGAAAACAATTCACTCTTCAAATCGCATCCTCATCTTTCATGACATACGCCCTCTGTCTTTCGAGTAGGCATCCTCATAGGTTCCACTTGTCGCGATCCACTGGATTGATATCGATGTCGGAACTTTTGCCAGGTATATTGACACATCACTTTGAAGGACACATTCTGATTCTAACTCACAGGGATTTCCACCGCTGCTCCGATTCTTGCCACCAGTGACGTTGTACCTTTCCGCTTCACGCCCAATATGCAGCACTTTGTTGGACCTATTTTTATGGAAGGTATATTGACGTCAGGAATGCTCGCCATTGGTCGTTCTCTCACAGAGCCGGAGGTTAGTTGTTAATTTCTTCGTATCGCTTCCAACACTAATCCCAGATAGTTTGAGTTGGAACAAAGCCTCTGCTTATTTGGACGCGATGAGGTCAATTCTTGGATGGCCTTGCGAAATCAACCCTGGTCGTCGGACTTGCAGTTTAGGCAGAGCGTGGCTGCGAACATCGATGGCGTTGTGAAGCGATGCGAGAGTATGGCATGCAAGGTCGAAAGGGAACAGGCCAGTCCCCATTCATTTGTTATTACCCATAAAACTCATCTCGAATGTAGGCGGTAAATAATGGCAACATCGGAACAGTCCCCGTCGTACAGACTGTAACAAATCTCATTTCTGGTGCCACGAATCCTATCCAACTTGCAAAGATAGGAGAGATGTATCATCCTTGGTTCTAATCATTTGCTATCGGCCTCGTTCTGTCAACCTCATATGTACATTACTGTTTTTACCATCATCTGTATATTCTCATCCAATCAAACCATTTCTCGTCTTTGACTCCGAATTCCTAGGTTGATATAGCAGTTCATTCATTTATTGGCTTGACTAAGTCGTGCTCTGAGCTACCTGCCAAAGATGTGTGTTCTCTATGTGATCGTATAATGCGAGTCTGATGTGTTACAGGGAAACTATGATAGCAGCGCCAAGTGAATCGCTGAAGGATCCTATATGCACGAGAAAAGATGAAAAACAACTTTGCATGACCGACCGGCTCACTCGCTTGGCAGAAGATCTTGGTCCTCAGTCAAATTACCTTGCCAAAGTGAGTCCATATGAGGTTTGATAGTATCCCCTCCAAGCAATCGCCCCTTGTTCTCCACCCCAGGTAAGAAGGCTTCGCCTCCACTGCGGAAAATGTCGAGACCAAGGAGGCTAAGGTCGATTTCACATGATTTGTCCTCGTCGCGCCGAAACAAGTCTTCAACCACAGTAGGACCACAATTAGATACACCCTTCAGCACATATTTCGAGTCGTCAATCATCGCCTTGAAGTTCTTGTCCTTGAACAGACTTCCATCCCATTTATCCGTCTCCTCTACAAGCTCTCGAATAATACCAACAAGCGCATTAGGATCCTCGTCCATTGTGGCACTTAAGGTTCTGCTGTCGCTTCCTGACATCAGCTGCTCTGAGTTCGGCAAAGCCTCGACTTCAGAGTGAGTATCATGTGTCGTATTCGTGGGAGATGCGGGAAAACCGAGCCCCAGACGAGAATAGTCCAGCGTTGTGTTAGAGTTATGGGAACCTATTTGAGAGGTGCTCGTTTTGACAGCGATCTTTGATTCGACTGAGGGGTCTGGAAGGATCATAGAACGTAACGGAGAGGGCCCTACAGCTGGGCTGCGCCGAGATCGAACTGAAGGCTTGCGCCGTTCCTTTTGCTTCAGTTTGGGCGAGATAGTTCTAGAGTGCGTTGCCAGAGGGAATTGTGAGATTGGTTGTTGATCAGATCCTTCCTTGTATGTGGCAGGTGGATAAGGGACAAATAGAGGGCTCAAAGGAAGTATAATGGGAGATAGTGATTTCAGAGCGGAGGTAGGACTGTGATTAGCTTGTGTGTTAGAGGTGCCTCGATTCATTCCAGAAGATGAGGAGTGGGCGAATGAACTTGGAGCTAAAGCGTACGGATGTGAGATTCGGCGTTTCTTCTTCAGCTGATCTTGCTGTTCTGAGCGAGAGTCGGAAGGATCGCCTATTTTGTATCTCGAACTCGCCAGATTACTGGATGGCTGTTTTGGGGAAAGGGGGAGAGGGTGCTCTAGGTCATTAAATTTGCCCGTTTGGACCAGTCTAAGGGAAGGGCTTCCGACCAAGGATGTCAAACGAAAACTGCTCGTGAGAGTCTTCAGAGAAGAAGTTCTCTTGATATGACCAAAGCTATTGACATCTCGTCTACCCACGGAGGGCACGGAGAAACGGCGTATATCTGTGATCCGGAGAGGGCAATCGTGAGCTAGAGATGGTCGAGTGAGGCTCCTAACTAGATGAGGTTGCTTTGGATCTTCTGATTCGATGGTCTCGTACGAAGCGTGGATATCGCCAACAGTTGACATGGAAAGTGAGCGTTGTTGTGTATGACCTGTTGATGCATTGGCGCTCGGGCTTGAGAACTGTTCGTAAAGGGGCGTTCGAGAAGATCTTGAGCGACGAGAACCCGAGTAATGATAGGAACTGAAGGACATATGGAGTTTGCTGGTGGGCGATCTAGTTTTTTCGAACAGATTAGTAGCACTCGTTTCCCAAGCTGGTGACCCGAAAAAGCCGACAAAGAAGGCCGCCTTTTCAGAAGTGCTATCGGCTGGAGAAGGAAGGAATGAGGTAGAAGAGCGGACTGAAAGATCTACAGTTTCAGGATGTAAAGAAGAAACTTGTTTGGATTCGCGCTTTTTGAGAAAGATTCGTTTGCATGAGAGGAGAAGAGCGAGGATAAAGAACAGAACGAGGAGAACGGCAAGGCAAGCTGAGCCACCGGGCGTATCTGAGATATGAACGGGCGTTGCCAATGCGGATGGGAGCAGCAGTAACCAGAGGACCACAGACAACATCATGGTCACAAGTCAACATCAAGGGACACACGATCCATTCTTAGATTACAAATTTGCTAAAAATAGCACTCCCAACTATAATTGTCCATCGCTTAGTAGTCCTCAGCCAGCTGGTCTTGGGCGTGTTCGTGAGCTGGAGAAATAGTTAAGGCAATACTTCAACAACCAGAAGCAAATGCTCATTACCCTGATGCTTGGCCCTCTCTTTATCGACAAAGTCGAGCTGTGCAAGCGTTCAGAATGATTTGTGGCGTTCACATTCAGGTACTCTTACCCCCTTGGTCTCCACAATGCGGTCAACGAATGCGCCAGCAAATCCAGCGCTGTTTTCCAGTGGTTATTCTTCTGGTTAAAAAGAAGGCGAAAAGAATTCACGCACAATATTTCCTTGGCCTTGGCATGGGAGTCAGGTTTCCCGTTCGCTGCAACATGATCTTCGTATGCCTTGGCCGCCTGGTGACGAAAGGAGATCAGCTTCACGAACGACAATTCATGAGGGTCAAAATATGTACCTCATATGAAGCAGCAGCAGCGATCAGCTCATGGGACAGTGCCGCTTTGTGAGGAGCGTTGGTCACCTGGAAAACGGAGTGAGGAAGGATGGATACCAAATATGGGAAGTAACTACTTGATTATAAGCTTCTGCTTGCTCAGAATCGTCGCTAAACCAGCCCATAGTGTAGAAATCGTCTGTTGGTGTTGAGGTGAGAAAGTATGTGGGTTGTTGTTGTCAGGGATGATATATCAACGAACAATTTATACCTCGAGTTGGGGAATATAATAATAGACGGGCCGCAGCGCTGACTGTGGAGCAGAAATAGAACAAAGGCACCAAATGAAGGAAGAGCTATTTATATACCATGTAACAACAGGGGTCCATGCTGGTCCATGACGTGGAGGGTCCCATGCTCTACTTATAATTGGATGAACGTCACTGCCTACATGGAAAGGCTCAGGTGACAATGATGAATGCAAGATGGGCTTCGATAAAAAGAAAAAGGCGAATCATATCTCCAACTGGAGAAGGCTAAAAGGGCCACGTTCTTCAAGGTCGAAAGTGGCACAAAGTTATTGCTGATGATAGATACGAGAGACAGCGGCTTCGTTGCGCAGTCGGTTGATTTAAACAGAAAAGTGGAAGCTCAGAGGATTGATACATCGATATCGCGCTTTGGTACAGGGTTACGAGAAGGTTAGTCCTTGAATTCATGAACCAATTGAATGAGTGCGCATCAATGAATGTACATTTTCTTTGCTTTTGGATGGTAAGTAGTTATACATACTATATGTAGACCTGTATTGACCGACTACATCAGATAAATACGTTAGTAGATAAATACCTCGCCAGCTCATTATATGGAGCTCAGAACACAAGCAAAAGCAGGTAGAAATAATGATAGAATGAATCAAACAATATGAAAGGCAACACATAGATTGAGCCAGGCGTTGTTTGAGGGATTATAGAGAAGATGCGATGAGTGCAGAATATGTCTATGCGGATAGGCGTATATGAAAGTACAAAGGAAAGAACACGAAGATCACGTATAGGACGAGAGCGGGCAACTTTTAACGCAGAATTCGAATGGCTCAGAATCATACTCCAAAGCTGTCCAGCCAGACGGATGAGTGCCGAATGCCATGTACGCCAGATGTGGTGGAATGAGGGTGTGGTGTGCAACGAAGATACAATACGCGTTGCGCGTTTCCATCACGGGGTCGTCCCATCAGCACACGTGTCTATACTTCCCGAGAAAGTCGTCACTGCATCCCACCTCAACCCTGGTCTCTTTCCTGGAGCTCTTGTCGGCCACTATGTCTGGTTCGGAGACATCTAGCTCCTTCAGGAACAACAGAATGACAACAGATGCGCTACTCAAAGCAGAATATCTTGATGATTCGTAGGTAGACTCTGAATTGATCTTTGCTTCCGTTATTGAGCTCGGACCTTGGCTAGACACATTCAGGCCTTTGCAAATGCGCTCGGAGCAGACGAAATCTCGCTCGACACCCTGGATGCATCTTCTCCGAATATTCCTGGCACTCCGGCTTCTCCTGTTCGTCCACCATCAAGTCCGCGAGTGCAGAAAGTGTCCGCGTTGTCAGATTTTGCGCCAGTCAACGTGAGGGTCAAGAGGTGCGAAGGAGGTTCGGCGACATTCCTTTCTCTCGTTTTAACCCAGCTCTGTTGGTAGACGTAGAAAAAAGGGCAAAATACATGACAAACGGAGCGATTGGCTGTTCGTTTCTCTCCGTTGGCCACTCTTGGTACGCCGATGAAATGTCTCTCTCAACATGGTTGCTCAGCATATCTTCAGTGTTTCATATTCCTATTCATTGCTGGAGAGTTTAGTCTCTACGTTATTATACGGCAGTTGGTGAATACGAAAGAATGGATAACTGCATGTAAGTCGTTCCATGACGTCGCAGTTGATCATCCTCACAACGAAGATGATCCAAGGGAGAGGCAAGAAAGGAACATTGAGAAAGAACCTGAGAGCGGCGCAGAATTATCAGGTGAGAACAAGTGACATCGGTGCTTGACAGAACACTGAATCGTGTTTTCAGGAGTGGAAAGACGCGGCAAAGGTTCTCGATGAATACCTTCAATTTGATGAGTGGAAAAATGTCGAAGAAGATCCTTTTTACGACTGGAAGCTGGTCAAAAGAGTATGCAACTTGTGATAGGTGTAATCAATATTTAACTAACAGTTCTCCAGGTGCGAAAATCATTGAGAACGCTTAGGGAGAAAAATGACGCTCGAGGTCTACTTGGCGTGCTTGAAACGTGCATTCGGGCTAATTTCGCAGGCGTTGAGTCCTCAAGGTAATGGTCTGTTTCCAAACTTGATGGGATATGACTCATACCGGTACCCTATCAGACTATATAGTGAAGTACGTGTCTTCTGAGCAAATCCTTATAAGTATTACATTTTCTTATCGACATCAGACTTTCCTGGGCACTAAGAGCCTTGTCGAATGTACGTATCTTGTCTTCGATGAAATTCGAGGGGTCGCTGAAATATTATGCAGCTTATTTCACCGAATTGGAGAGCGCGCTAGAAATCATTCGTGATACGTCTGACTTATCAATCGACGAGAAGAAGCGGTTTTTCAAGAGTGCTAACACGAATCTTGGTAGTTTTTTTTCATGATCGCTGTCTAGCGTAGGGCTCATTTTCATCAGGTATATCTGCACTATGCCTCTCAGGAGGAGCATCCTTTGGATATTGTATGTTCGCTGGTTGACCTACGATTGGTTCACGTTTCAAAACTTTCGTTAGATCATGTCGGCGTTGTCAAGGCCTTTCTTGATGCCAATCTACTTCCCCGAGTGGTAACTGGGACAAGTGCAGGTGGACTCATTGCGGCTCTGGTATGCACGAGAACGGATGAAGAACTCAAACTGCTGCTGGTGCCTGAACTTGCCAACCGGATCACAGCTTGTGAAGAGCCGTACAGAGTTTGGGTCAAGAGGCTCTGGAAAACAGGTGCACGGTTTGACAGTGTCTTGTAAGTGATAATCTCTGTGTAAGGGAGGCTTTTGTCTGAAATGAATGTCAGATGGGCTAAAAAGGTACTCTTTGCGTTACGGAGAAACTGTCAAATCCTGATCGTAATATTGACCCTGCCGGAATATAGTGCACATTCTTCACTCGTGGTTCTACGACCTTCAAGGAGGCATACATGAGAACTGGTCGGATACTCAACATTTCAGTAATACCTGCCGACCGCCACTCGTATGTTACAACCTTAAAAAAAGCGAAGCCGGTGGATGGCTGATCTCCGCACACAGACCAACGAAGTTGCTCAACTATATGACTGCTCCCGACACCCTGATTTGGACAGCGCTGCTTGCTTCAGCGGCGGTGCCAGGTATTCTTAACCCCGTCGTATTGTTGCAAAAGCTCAGAGATGGATCTGTCGTGCCATGGAGCTGGGGAAGTAAGTTTAAAGACGGATCTTTGAGGTAAGTAAGGTTAACTTAAGAATTTTATGCCTAATTCCTTTCTAGAGTGGACATTCCTCTTCAAGCGTTGAATTTGTACTTCAATGGTAAAGGCTTACTTTTAAGTATTTTCCAGCATTGTCTAACCTTTTGTGTAGTCACAAATCCTGTTGTTTCCCAAGTAAATCCTCATGTCCACCTCTTTTTCTTCGCACCTCGTGGCTCGGCAGGAAAACCCGTCGCTCATCGCAAAGGGAAAGGTATGTACGTATTTTGCGACCTCAAACGCTAAGCTCAAAAAGTTCGTTCATTCGTAGGTTGGAGGGGGAACTTCTTGCTCTCGGCGGCTGAACAGTGGCTAAAGCACGAATTGTCAAAGAATTTCAAAGTCATCCGTGATTTGGAACTTCTCCCTCAGTTGTTGGGACAAGACTGGTCAAGTGTCTTCTTACAAAGGTTTGAAGGTGCTGTTACGTGAGTATTTGGCACCATTATTTTAAATATTATTCCTCATGACAGGGGGATTCTGAACAGAATCTGGCCTAAAACTCGTCTCTGGGTCAGTGCAACTTTGAATACTGTTCGATGCCTCATCAATTCCTTTTTTACAAACAGGATTGGTTCCGTTTACTCAGTGACCCGGATCCTACGGAGCTTGAACGGATGATGCGAGTTGGTCAAAGTGTTACGTGGCCCAAAGTACGCTCTTTCTTTCTGCTTCTGCTAGTTGATGATTGAAGATTTCTCAAGCTCCATATGATCAAAAATAGGGCGAAGATTGAAAGACAGATATACCTAGGGCGTCATTACGTTCGTAAAGCTCTTCGGGGACTTCCTCTCTCAACTCAACCTTCCCAACCTCTGCCATCGACAAGCCATACCCAAGCCTCTCTCTCAAACCCTTGGATATCGGCGCTAGCTATGGACGCCCCGCAAGCAAATTCAGACCGACCGATGTCGGTCGACACGGATAAAGAAATAGCGTTCGATCGCAAATCTCATTGGTTCTTTAGGAAAGGGCAAATCGAACCCCCTACTCCAACATCTGGGTCCGTTTCCCACAGTGAACGGTTTCCACAAGGCGGTCTTCGTCCGGCTGCACTTCGTAGGAAACGGACACTTGAACTAGTGAATTCACCGCACAACGGTGCAAGCAATGCACCTCATCCTGCAGCGCCCTCTCATCCACCCTCACACTCGAAACAACCTTTAGCGTCAGGCGGCCTGTTATCCCGGCTACGCGCAAGATCGTTTCCGAACCTCTCACCACCTTTCTCGATGGACTTGAGGGCTGGGGATGGAAATTCATCTGATGTTGGAGAGCACTGGAGTAGTGACAGCAGCTCAGAGGACGACCTGACGATCGAGGATCGGCGACACCTACGTTGCGCGTCAGCGGCGGACCTAGACCCGCTCGATGCTACTTCAGGAGACGTATAAGCCTTGTGTATATGCTTGTAATAATTATACCAATTCCATGTAAGATTACGGATGTATATTGTAGAGTATACTACCTGCACGCGTTGCGAGTCGACGCTAATACTATTACTACTAATTGGAATTTGGTGTGTCGAAGTGTAGTTCTACACACATGTAGCGACAGCGTGACACAGAACACTTTACCTTCCTACCACATGACCGCTTCCATTCCTTTGTCTCCATTCATTTCGCTTTAGCGACACGTATATAAGGGAGCCACTCTGTCTAGTTACAATAGTTTCACAACTACAGGATTACCCCACTTCTGTTACCGTGCGACTACCAACCCATGTGCCGTGACATCTGCCCTTTCAGGGCAGCCTCCCGTCACATATTTTGAAGTGAACAAGTCCTAACAACCCTCGACGACTCTCTTCTTGTGGGCTACGCTTGGTCTGATCAACCGAACTCGTCCTAGAAGTAAGTCGCGCTTTTAACTATGTCAACTAACAGCTC
>JABCKO010023876.1:0-22652 GCA_018855915.1 Tephrocybe sp. NHM501043
AAATCTAACAAACCTTTTCCACAGCCCGAAAAATCGTACAACCTCAGGCATCGTCCGGCTTGGAATTTGTTCCCGGACTGCCCGAAGTTCAGCCCCATGAATCCCAATCGCGCCATCGAAAGACTCGATCTCATCGTCAGCCCATTGCCTATCGGTGTATGGGGTGTCGTATTTCTTCCACTTGGTCAGGAGTCAATGGAAGGCCAATCCTACGAATGAAAAGAAATTACCTTCTCAGAACGCATAGGTGATTTCATACTGACTGATGTCAAGGGTTTCGCTGCCAGAGCCGCTTCAGAGAAGCGCCGGATTACTTCGGTCAACCAATCGACGCTGGTCTGAAGCTCAGAATCGTTCGTCAAGCTAGCTTTACATGCTTCCACTAATTTTGGGGTCAGGCAATCGTCGTATTGGTTTTGCACTCAACTGACCTTCGGCAACTAAAATCGGTTAGTGATTATGTAATAACATACAAACTGGAAGCCAAAACACTCACTTTCTGCTTCCGTCAGGGTGTTGATGATTCCAAGATTCTCGATCGTGTTGTCACCCCCTCGTTCGTCGGGTTCTGTACTTATGGCAATTAACCTAATTGTTTGAAGGAGGATATCGCAACTTACCTGAAGGGTTGATATCGAGTTCCGGCGCAGGCGCAACATTTGCCTGAAACTTGGGTCCATGGCGAGTGGCAGTGCGGGGAAAGATCAAATCATCCGGATCTGTTCATGGATTGTCAAAACATAGACGAAATTATAGCCAGGGACAGATCCTACCAAGAGTATCTTCGGCGACAGTATGTTGCCTTTGGTATGCTGATATGAAAGCTATTCGAATGCAGACAGTTATAGTCAGGCTTACCCAAAGTATCGGAACGGCCACAGCTTGAAGTGCTTGACTACCATGTTCTCCTCCCGTTCCGCTTGCGACTTGTCTTTGCGAGGACGGCCTCTACCCCTCACTGCAGGAGCGTTGGTCTTCTTAGGGGCGGTAACAGGTGTGGCGTGCCGAACAACATGACTGTCCACCTCCTCTTCATGGCGACGAGAGCAAGGCGCGCACGTCCATCCATAGCCTCGGGAAGGCTTGGCTGCCAGAGGTGGCTGTACGCACCGCATGTGGAAGTATCGTTTGCAGCGATCACATTGTACAGTGTCAAAGCTGGTGAAAATAATTATTGCGAGTGTGTAGTGACCAGAAGAGGTGATCCACTTACCTTGCACACCAATCTTGGCAGGTATCGCAAAGACGAATAGCATCAGTGAGATCAGGTATCACCTCCTTCTCGGCTACAACGAATTCATATCGTGATATCAGAGTTTCACGGATATTGTCCGGGACTAGATAGGTTGGTACGATATAGAAAATAAAGGTCAAGTACTCACGATTTCTGACATCGGTGGATGGAATGATTTCGAATTCTTTCTTGACATATGGATCAAAGAGACGATTGAAGTAGAAACGATCAGGGCGTTTCTTCCAACCTGACAAGTCGGATATCTTGTCTCGATGAACCACGTGGCACTTGCCCCTCAGTTGATTGATGTCGCACACTTCCGAAAATATAGCCGCTAAGAGCAAACGAGAATCTGTGACCGAACGGTCGCTCACGTCCCCGGGACGGTAGTACCAGGCGAGACGAACACGGGTATACAGATATTTTTCAGCTTCGGGTCCTCTGGGGACATCCTCAGGTGGTAGGAACTCCATTATTCGGGCAATTGAATATGGTGTGCCGTCCCGGACTGACCAACTTGGGGAGCAGTAAACATGATCTATGAAAGAAAAAAGTCAATCATGGATTCCATAAAACAGTGGGAATATGTATTATATTATACCATTAACTTTGACCTCTTCCCCGCTTTTGAGAAAGACTCGGGAGGGCATAACGGGCAGCCGAGCTTAAAAAGTAAGATGAACCAAGAAAAATAGGAAGAGAGTACAGGTGGCACGAGAGAGATGATATATGTGGCAGTAAAAGATTGATTAGGGGAATACGGTGGAATGTGCGGCTGAACGTCCTGTTTCAAGTAAGGGAGGAGGGAGGAACAACAGAAGAAGGAGATTCACACTCCGACGTCGACTCGATGGAAAGTGGCAAATACAGTTGTGGTGGCACCACTGACAGAAGGCGCAGCTTCAGCCAAACATTTCCACCTTGCCTGAGAACATTCCAGTGGATTCGCATACGCTGGCATTGATTAGTCTAGCATCAGTTTCAGCCTTTCAGACTTAGGGTAGTGCTGTCATATTTTTCAACACTCGTCGTTCATAAACATTATCACTAACTATCCCGTTTGTAATATGATTGTATAGGGGAGGGGGTACATGAGGGTCCAAGTATTACACAACGGCAACGCACGGCACAGAGATGCCAGGGTCCCGCCATTTGCGGATGAGAACATGTGGCGAGATGGATTGAATCTCGACTGAAGGGACACGTTGAGAAGGCATTGACGTAGGACCCTGCAAATGGGCGAGCCCTAGATATGTTTTAGGGTGAGGGGTATGTATGGATGGTCTTTTGTGACCCTAGAACTTGAATGAAATCTGACCAATCTTTCGTAATCTCATTTGCCACATCAAAGACCTCCTTTTGGTCATTCGGGTCAATCGTTCGCGGGTCTGGCCATCGCCCTTCTGTCCTCTCCTCGCTCACTTTCTGTTCATGAACCTGTGGTCATCTCATAATCAAGACCCAGGCCACAGGACCCTCACTCAATGGACACAAGAAGTCGACATGGACTTAAAACCAACCGGCGAGAAGAGCGCTCCTTCGAACCCAAAAAGTCCCGCCCGCGCGACTTTCGTTGATGCTCAGGGACTTCCTGTCCTGGCAGATATCGCGAGTCGGTCTTCCTCTGCACGTCGCCGGAGAAAACGCCCCGCTGGCTCCCTTCGTAGACTCTGGACCAACTTCAAGCGACGTGTCGGCTCAGGGACCGCCCCTTCTAGCAGCTCAGTCATTGAGGACAGCGCAGAGGAACCACACGTTGTTCCAATAATGTCAGGTCCTGTGCCGAATGACAATGAAATAGTGGACGAAGTGGTGGTAGATCGAGTATGGTCAGAGGACATCACGACCACGGATTCCGAACACGACCTCAGTCCTGAAAAGTCGGACGGAAATCATCGTGTCGACGGGAGTACAAGCGACGGAAATGCCGAGGAATCCCATGGTCTCTGGGGTACTCTTCCTATTGGCGTTGTCCTTCGTTGGAGGATTTGGCCTGCTGTGGTTAGATTCTTCGATTCCAGGTTTTCGGACCCAAAGTCAGAGGCTCACTATGCTCAGGTGTGAAACAGCGAGCTATTATCATTCTCCTACTTAGTTTGTTTATGCAGGAGAGCTGGTTCATAAAAAAATCCTTGGCGTTGTGGGCCTCGGTGTGGCTGATTCTCATCTGGGTCCTTGGATGCATCTTTGCCAGACCTTTGAATCAGAACTATGATCGCATTATCTACTATGGGGTACGCTTACTTTCTTACTCCGAAGTCACCTTAGAGGCTCACGAGAGGCCTGCTGTCAAGGTCGCCCCCCTATTGACTCTACCCGTCATGTATATATGCTCGATTCTTCATAAGCAATTCTGGCGCTCATTGCTCAATCTAGCTTCATGGTTATATATGATTGGCCCCGTGATAGGAACAACTTCTATCAAGTCTTCCTCACCTTCTCAGTTTGGTTATGGTATGACCTACGAGCTTCTGTCGTACTTAGTGCTCATGTTAAGACAGGGCGTTCTATTTCGTATTATTCCTGTCAGTTAGCTCAACTTGGATCTGTGCCGCTGCTCAATTATTATTTAGCTATCTCTGCCCATTTTATCCCAATACACCACATGTACACCTGGACTGCCAGCGCCGTGATTTTCTTGGAATACATTATTATACAACGGTACGTACGTCTCTCGCCTCACTATCATCTCATACTTAGATTTCCATATCTAGGCATTGCAAGTCATCGCTCTCTTTGGCCTCAAGCTGAATCGCTTGCCAGCCGCAATTGGCGCATCCACCTTCTTTGTAATGTTAGTATTTCAAACGAACCGCTTGCCGATCTTCTCATATATGGAAACAGCGCTTGCATTTTCATGATACCACTCAAAAATACCTGGGTCAGAAGTATGCTTGTCTACAATGTTTTCAATGCGATGACTGACGTGAGTTTCGAGGCATGATCAACTTTTTCTTGTTCCACAGTTGTAAGTACTGCTCTAGCCTCATATGGTTCCAATCACAACAGCTCTTCAGTCTTGATATACGTTCATTACATCACGGAAAGTGTACGTTTTTTCTCCATCGCTTGTAAAAGAGAATCTGCCTTACCGTACCATTTAGTCAGAGAGGCGCTTGTATACGCTGCGCGACCAACTCAAAGTGCAATACAAGGTCAGTTCGCCCAAGGCACCTCTGTCAGGCTCCAGGCTCATAACGCTTGCCTCAGGCGACGCAAAAGGCGCAGATAAACGAACGGAAGGCAGCTGATTCGAAACGGCGACTCACTTCGTAAGCCAACTTTAATAGGTCTACCAAAGCACCGCTAATGACTATGGTAGATACGTTTTCCATGATAAGCCATTTCGCCACCCTGAAACGTTTTCTTCTGACATCTCGTTTCTTTACAGGTGCGAGTTCCATTGAACACTGCCCGTGAGTAACTAGCCCATAATGTTAGAACTCCGTTGAAATTTGTTTCCAGTTCTAGCAGTGCAAAATATGGCGGCGTCTGGAACAGTGGCCAAGGAACAAGACATCGAGTTCAGCGCTCTGAAAGGCAGCCTACAGATGATGTCGAAAGGTATCGTGACCTATTTCATGTCACCCGCCACACTGACCTCAAACATGTAAAGTTTTGAATGATGTGTTGGACTTGTAAGTGATATCTGCAGTCTTCCTCGTTTCGCCTAACTCGTCTTTCAGCAACCGAATGGACAGTGGACAGTTTGAATCAGTATACTCGGTATGTCTAGAAACTTGTCTATTCATCTCACGGATTGAGAAGTATCCTCCGTTCTTCCTACAGCCTTATGGATTTCATCCTGTCATGCGATCGTTGTTTAAGCCACTTAGTCTCGAGGCCGACGCTCAGGGGTTAATCTTCGAGACTGAGCTCGACCCAAAGATCGATCAGATAGCCCGGGTTGCTTCCTACAAGGCCTTGGGCGAAGATGCAGCGACGATACGCAAACACATGTCCGATCATCCTGATGTAGACGGCATTGTGATCGGCGATGAAGCAAGGTTGAGGCAAATCATCACTAATCTTGCGAGGTGCGCCGCTTTTCTAGCTCAGGCTTTACGCTTCCGAGTCTGAGGTGGCTGGCTATAGTAATGCGTGCAAGTTTACCTCAGCTGGTGGCAAACTTACGATTAAGACGAAGTTGGTCTTGCCAGCTACTTTCTCAATTCCCGGAGAAACCATATGCCCAGTGGCATCATTTGCCAGCGACTTCCCCTATGGAATCAC
Source organism: Tephrocybe sp. NHM501043 (assembly GCA_018855915.1). NCBI lineage: Eukaryota > Fungi > Basidiomycota > Agaricomycetes > Agaricales > Lyophyllaceae > Tephrocybe > Tephrocybe sp. NHM501043. The sequence continues at coordinate 5,468 of JABCKO010023876.1, forward strand.
TCAACCAGACGCCCACCCACCGTTATCAGCTTCGCATCTCAGTCAACATAATTCTGAAAACGGATGTCAAGGGCGGGATTATATCGTGGTTCGCATTGAAGTGACAGACACTGGATATGGCATCAAGCCTCGCGACATCATACGCAACAAGCTTTTCAGTGAGTCTTCTACTTATATTAACACAATCTAGAAGGCCAACTTTTTACCTTTCAGCTGCATGGAACCAAACCGAGAAAGGGCGACTGCAAGGTCGGTGATACAGTGATTTCCAACATGCAAACAATCTTCTCAAGCTTTTCGCGCTAGGTGGAAAGGGAACAGGCCTAGGTTTAGCTCTGGTTCGACAGATCGTAAAGCTTAGTGGTGGTCGACTCGGAGTCAGATCCAAGCTCGATGTGGGTTCCACATTCTGGGTGGAACTGCCTTTAGGCATCGGAAGCAAGACTATAATCAATCCCAACCGCCCAAACTCAACATCTCTATCAGCTACACGCGGCTCCGGTTCTGACGATCAAATTAATATTTCTGGCGAGGCCAAGGACCAGACTCTCTTGGCCCTGGACAATGGCTTTACATTAATGGACCCGATGTCTCTAGAGGTCTCGCAAGCTTCGTCGGAAACTCGCTATCTACTCTCTGCGAAGCAAGATCCTGCACAACAAGGTCAGCAACTTGATTCATTGCTTGACAGCATAGCTAATGGCTTCCTACAGGAAACAGAGAGGAATTGGACTTACAGCGACATGCCTCCCTTTCTCCAGTCAACGGGCGATCAGATACTTCAAGTCCACCCCACAAACCAGTGGACAAAACTGAGCAGACAGATGGCGTGGAACAGTCGTCGCCGTTGGAGGAGCAGACAAATCGGCCGATAAGATCACGTCCGACGTTTGTCCCAATGCCTAGTCGCCGCTCCTTTCGTGCGGACGCGCCTCCAACTAACGCGTCCAACATCTCGAGGACTTCTGACCCTCTTGCTCAATTTGATGCCGTTTATACCCGGAACAGCCCAAGTGGGGGCCCTCCACCAATCACTGTTTCCATTGAGCCTGCACTGTCCGTCCTAGTGGTTGATGATGATGCGGTAACACGTACGCTTATGAAACGGCTACTGGAGCGCCTCGGATGCCACGTTTCGACGGCTGAAAATGGTGAAGTGGCATTGGAAATGATTCTTGGCCCTCTTGCTGTGAACACCCCATCCAGCGTGTCCTCGGGTTATGGACCAATTCTGGAACCAGATATAGAGTTTACGCCAGAGGGCAAGTTTGGCGTCGTCTTTTTGGACAATCAGATGCCGGTTTTGTCTGGGATAAAAACCGTGCAGAAGTTGCGAGCACTTGGGAGAACCGATCTTGTTGTTGGTGTTACTGGTGAGCTGTTCTATGTCGATAGTCAAGAATTATAGATCTGATGCTATAATTGAACAGGTAACGCATTGCCAACAGGTCGGTAGAATTCTCTCTTATCCCTGTCTATGTCTTACTTGTCAACTAGACCAAGACGAATACCTGCAGGCCGGTGTGGATCGGTATGTGTTTTTCTTGTTCCCGAGGTTTTTACCTGCTGATGCATTTCTGGTCAGCATATTAACAAAACCTGTCAAGGAACAGGGCCTTATAGACATGTTGATTTTGGCGGACGAACACCGAAAATCAATGTCGCATGATCTACCTCCGCAGGACAGAGGGTAGGTAATTTTGAGGATGTACTTGGGATGTACTATCATGTTTTGGGATCTTGTAATGTTGCTTGGGACTTCCGCACTGGGACTCTGGATAGAAATTATGTATAATTTGCAATTAGGACGTCCTCATGCACAAAATAATTCAGAAAAGGCGTTTCGTGATATTGTGCCATTGTTTCTTATCCGAGCATCGGGTATAGCCGAAGAAGGTAATCCTTGAACGAGACCCCTTCACAACTGACCACTATCGCCTTATGCTCATACCCGACGCGCCTTCTCAGCCCCCAATGCCTCAAGACACTTCCCCCCCGCCAACACCTTCTCCCACCCCAGGTCTCTTATTTTCTTTCTCCCCTTCCCACACGTTGGTGCTCATCAATCCGATCTAGACCCTAAACTCTCCAGGAAACGGGAGCGCGAAGTCTCTGTCGAGCCAGTCAGCACCCCAAAGTCCCTCACAGTTCGTCATTTTTACGATTCTTACACCAGTCCCTCATGCCTACGTTTATCCAGGACAGCGATGCACCCCGGGAGTCCAGGGAAACACGTACCCCCGCAAAGAAGAACCGGACCAAGTTAGACGCCACTGAAGAAGAGGACGAAATCTCTCGATCTAGGTCCAACTCTGGCTCTCCTCCTCTGAGCGCATCGCCTCCGCAAGAGATGAAGATTAGAGTACGCCAAATAAGTCAGGGGGTCGAAGATATCAATTGGCAGAATAAGAACGCTACTAATTCCGATAAAGACATTGAAGTCGATCCTGCCTCCACATTTGCCATTGCAGAACGCGAGAAAGACATTGACGAGACCTCGGACGGTCCGGCAGATAGCGAAGGTGAGCCAAATGACACCACTTCAAAATTGCATGAGCTTACACTTTGGTGTGATCAAAGTATCGAACGCTGCGCCTGGTGAGATGGCAGAGTCAGAGAGCGGGGATAAGAACCTAAAACGCAAGTTATCGGAGCGTGGTACTAGCCAAGGCCCGCCAGATAGTTACCCAGTACCCTCTGAGCCTCTCAAACGGCCTCGAGATGATGACAACGATGAAAATCCAAGGGAGACGAAAAGGCCATCACCACCACCTGAACCGAAACCTCCAAAGTCACCGAAGAAGACGCCTGCGACCGTCCCTGCGCCCAGTAAAATGGTGAGCAATACGTCTACACGTCTATGCTCTCGATAATTGATTTCCCCCTTTATAGAGCGGGTTTATGGCGTATGCTTCTCCCAATTCTCCCTTCTCTGCGGTCAAGGGACAGAATATATTTACATCCAACAAGGCAACATCACCTCCTCCTGAAAAACAGCCCCCTGCGCCACCTATGGCTATTTTCGGTTCTGCGGATGCTTCGAGTTCCTCATCTACCTCCAGCGCAGTGAAACGGTCTGGATTCGAGGCATTTGCGTCTCCGTTGTCCCCCTTTGCATCCGCTTCGCGTTCCAAGTCACCTGTCTTAGGTTCGACTTCCAAGCTTGGCAGAGCTAAATCTCCCCCAAGACGCGGAAACTCCATCAACTCCAACGCATTTTCGTCTTACGCTGGCGGGGTCCAGAGCTTTGCTATTCCTCCTTCGAAACGTGCTCGGGCAGGTACACCTGGTAGTTCATCTGAACGAACTCTAGGTGCTAGTGTATTTGGCAGTGCCGATGATGTAGCCTCGGAAAGCGGAGACGAGGAAGCTCCAACTGGTGAAGGGAGCTTTGGTGAGAAACTGAGGGCTGGGAAAGACGATGACGACGAGGGAATTGTAGAGCAAGAAAATATCTACAAGTTGACAGAGCAACATGGTGCGTTGCTTCGCCTTACACAGGAACATGACTAATTTTTCTCTGCAGTTTTGACTGGAGAAGAAGACGAACAAACAATTCATCAAGTGCGGGGTAAATTATTCTCGCTTGTCGATGGAACTCAGTGGAAGGAACGTGGGACTGGAACGATCAAGCTCAATGTTAAACGGTCGGATGGAAGTGGTGCACGCCTAGGTAAGTCGAATGCGCCTGTGATAATAATTCGCGGTTTCTGATATCAGGAAAGTCATGCGCAAGGAGGCGGTGTATACTCTATTGCTCAATGTAACTTTGTTCTCTGGTATGCGTTGCTCGCTAGCTCAAGATCCACGATACTTGAGAATGGGTGTTATCGAAGATGGAACAACAGTGCATTATAATTTGCGGGTACATTTATATTACTATTAGTTCTTTCTATTTCAGTTCTGATTTTATCTTCTCAGCTAGCAAGCGCAAAAATCGCAGCGGAGCTTCTGGAGGAAATTGTAGCGAATATACCCTCCGCCTCCGTATAGACAAACTTTTGAGAGAGTTTCCCAACTTTGTTGTGGACTTGTCCTTATGGTCGAATAATGCTCACGTACATTTCTTTGTCATCTCCCGTTCATCTTAAATTACTCTCTCAAATACTGTATATACATGGTATCGACGGCCTGAGATTGGAACAAGTCAGAGACAGAAACTCACCCATCAGTGTGTCTGAGGGACATCAAACGTTTGTTTCAACTCTGTTTGCAGGGTGTGATTTCTCACGAACAGATGCACTACATACAGACTCCATCGCCAGCGCGTTCCCGATCCTCATCCACTTGTTTCGCCGGCTTCCCTACTTTCCCTTAGTTGTCTATGTCAACCGTATGCACTCGTTTTATCCTGCCTTTTGCGTATAAAATCCCGCTGACGACGTGTCCATAGATCTGTACTGTCGCTTGACTTATGGACACTTATCTCCTCTACGGAGGCCTCGCAGTTTCCGTCGGTATTTTATTGTCTGTGAGTATCTGAACTCAAATTGAATCTATTAAATCACCACATATATGATGACTCCCTTCATCCTTGTTCTTCGAGTCGCGGGCTCCTTAACTGGTGTGCGCTGTGACGAGGACGACACATCTGGGTCAGGGTTCATACCCCTGCACTGAACTCATCTTTTCATCCTTGTTTCTATGCAATCCGCTCATCTGGTTTAGTTGTATCTAGCTCTCATCTTGTGGTCACCTCCGCCAATAATCACACACGAATCGGAGAAAAAATATCGCTCACACGGGTCACCCAAGAAACTATCCCCGTTAACGCGACTAGAGGACCCAAGCTCCGTCGACCTAACCATAGTGGTCCCAGCGTACAATGAAACGGAACGACTACCTATCATGATGGCCTCGACCATTAAACATTTAACGTCACAGAAGAATCGAACGTTCGAAATTCTCATCGTAGATGACGGTTCGACAGACGGCACCTCGGACACGGCGCTGAAGCTTGCAGCCAAATACTCCGGGTCCAATATCCGAGTTGTGACGCTAGAAAAGAATATCGGAAAGGGTGGTGCGGTACGGCATGGCATGCTGTACTCGAGCGGAGACCGCCTCTTAATGGCGGATGCGGATGACGCCAGCCGTATCGAAGACTTGGAAGTTCTTTGGAAAACTTTGGATACTATTGCACCCAGCAACAGAGCAGGCGTCGTCGTTGGGAGCAGAGCACATCTCGTCCAATCTGAGGCAGTAGTCAAAGTAAGTGTCCGACTTTCCTTATTTTTCGGCTTCTTACTTTACCATTTAGCGATCCTTCCTCCGCAACGTCCTTATGTACGGATTGCATACCATCTTGCGGATCGTCGGCGTCGGCCACATTCGGGACACACAGTGCGGTTTCAAACTTTTCTCGCGTGCTGCTGCGAGGCAAATATTCCCAGCTCAACATCTACCCACGTGGATATTTGATGTTGAACTTCTTCTCCTTGCAAAGCAACTTCGTATACCTGTCGTAGAGGTTCCTATCGAGTGGCACGAAGTAGCAGGGAGCAAGCTAAATGTGATGACCGCATCGCTACAGATGCTCCGGGATCTACTGATCGTCAGGGCTAATCATCTTTTGGGCCGGTGGAAAGCCATTCCAGTGAAGCCGAAGACAGACTAGACGGTTTGGCCTTCAATGCTGTGTTATCCCACGTCAATACAATACCCTCTCAATGTAACTATTGAATGCCCTACATTGTTGAAGATGATTTTGACTGAAGCACTTTGTCGCGAAGTGTGCCCCAATGGTGATGCTTTGATACTACAGGTATGAATGTTAGGGGTACATGATCAATATAAATGGCTATTTCATGCGTCAAATTTCAATTCGTGACCTAGAGGAACATAGACTAGGCATACGGGTTTGTATGCGCAACAGCGACTTTAAAGAAGGGAGCAAAGATATCTTGGACGATGGTGTCGAACTTTTCCCGCCTTTGCAGAGATTAACTATAAGCATTATGTCAAAATCCCTCTAGGGTTGATCTCTCCTCTCCATACTTGGTCGAACGAAGCGGATGATAGTGTAGTTGGAGCATGGCTCGTTGACATTGAAATATTCATGTTCTAGGATTGATACTTTTTGTCAATTTCATTCCGGTGGTATGTTATGTAAAAGGTAGCATATGTAACTATTTACGCCTCATTTGTGACACAAAGACGATTCAGATATCCGCCTCAAAACCTCTAGTCTAGCTTCAACGGGTTCACGCTGAGAGCTAGAGGAACAAATACTGGGTTATGGGGCTGAAGGGTTGGGGAATCTCCGGGATACAGATAGCTCAAAGGCTTATAAACGAAGTCATTAGAATTCCCAGTGGTCAATGCATTTTAATTTAACTTCGATACATGCTACTTTGCAATGAGGAGCCTACGTTCTTTGCAGAGGTCCAACCTTGCAAAAATCATGAAGATCTCTCCCACAGGGCTAATAAACCAATAAGCTGGAGCCCATTGTCGACATCCAACGAACAGACTGGTGAAATACCTAGATATACTTTCCCAGCCTAGCCAGCAACACACTCAGCATGTTGCTTACTAGTCTGCAACGATATGATTGAAGTTCTCACCAATATCTAAATTGATCCTATAATGACTTTACTGAACAGGTAGGAGTAGAACAAAAAGCGGCTTCTCAGCTCTTCGTTATGCTGCTTTGCAGCTTGGTTGGGAGGGCGCGTCTTGGTTTGTGAGGTGGTCTCTCCTGTCACGATACAAACCATTCCCCCTTTGCAACAAATCTTTGCTTGTTCTTGTACCACAGACCCGCCACTCCCACTCTTTGCTTTCCACCTTATCATCCTGATCACGGTACCCAGAACCTGAAGACCTCGAGCTAATTTATCGTGTCGAGTTAATGACTTCAAAGAGGAACAAGTAGGAACGACCTTCAGAAAATCAAAGCCTGCTTCAACTATATAACAATTCACCGGACATGGCTGCTGAATGTACCGCTGATTTGACTCAGTTTCAAAAGAGATGGTAGAAAGTCAGAGGGGTGCGTGGATAAACGCAATGCAAGAGCCAGCCGAGTCTACGACAATGAACCCAGTGATATTAAGAAACCAGAGTACCACGATCCATAATTTGCAGAGCATTCATTGTGAATGTGTGATCAAGAGAACTGAGATTTCCAACAAAGAAGAGGTTCAAACTCTAGCTCAGAGGCCTCAGGAGGATCAGGCAAAGAGTAATGCGATATCTGATGATAAGAGATGTGGGCGTCGAGCGGTGATAGAATATCTCAAATGTCGTTTCCTCAGGAGACAGACAGGAGAATTGTATGGTGGAGAGTCATGTTTTTCAAGTTGATCTGCGGAATGATCACGAACAAATCCTGCCTCACCCCTTCGAGTCGGCGCTGGTGTGATTCAAAAAAGCTTCAGTTGAAATTCTAGGCTTTGATGGATGCCGCGAGAATCGGGGACACCAATCTCCGTGATACGAAAAGTCAGGAGAAATTAGTCCTGGTTATGTACTCTCAGCAAGTCACTCACCATGTCCTCGGGGCTTCACTTGTCTCGATTCAAAGAAGCCAAATGCAACCTTCCGAGTAAGAGGTCATCAGTGATCACTCTCTCTATCAACAGCGTCAGGTGACAGCGCCATTTATCTAAATGCTGGTGGTATCCATGGCCGCATCCGAGTAGATTCTCCGTTAACATAGCAGGGAGTGCATCATCCGAAGATCATCCTGGTGATGAAGAAAGCTCTACCATCCGAACAAATGGCATATGGTCGGTGACGGAACATTACCAGGTTATTTTAGGATCAGAGGATACACTCAAAAAGGCGAAAGAGGTCAATTCTTGACCCAGTTGTGAATATGGCATTCTTAAAGGAATCCTTACTTGCGTCTCTGTGCTTATTGGCAGTTGGAGTGTCTGGGCAATCAACGGCGGGTCAATGGGGGCAGGCAAGTTCTGGTACGATTATCGATAGAGTCAAATTTACTGACAGACGAACGATTAGTGTGGTGGGATTGGGTGGACTGGCGCGACCTTGTGCCCGACGGGTTGGTATTGCAGCGTCTTGAATTCATACTATTCCCAGTGTCTTCAGGGCTCAACGACCGTTGCTCCGACAAGCACGACCTCGACTTCTGGTGGAAGTGGTAGCACAACCCCTACCACCACCACTACAGCGACGGGCGGTACTACAACACTCGCACCAGGCTACTCTTTCATCAGAGCAGTCGTAAGTTCAGAGGCGATGAAACTGATAATCGAAACTCACTCATGGATTCATAGGAGGACCCTAACTTCCATAAATACCTCCAATCTGAGGTATTGAATACCGCCTCTGATGCTGTCCTGGGGGAGCCGAGCAATGCGGCACAATTCCAGATCACGAACGGGCAGTTGGTACAGAATGCGAACGGAACCCCCCTTTACGCAGTAGTTGAAAGTCGCGCAGACTCGACAGTCGTTAAGCTCAAGGTGAGCTGGTCCACCACCCCTGCGACGGGGGGGACATTTGTGTTCAGTGGAGATACCGTGGAGTGGAGCATTCCGACTATTACACGGCCTCAGAACAATGTAAGTCGCTGGAACCCAAGGATAGCGAACATTCGATCTGACCAATATTGTCGCTCCCATCAAGGCATGGTTGGTTTGCCCAGATGACCAAGGCCACCTAGACCTCTATGTCAACCTTGGCCCGTATTCATATCAAACACCTGCTGGTTGTGCGGACGAGACTATCCATGCTTATACGGGCGCAACTGCTACCGCGTAAATATAGGATGTTTGAGTATGAAATTATCACGTCAAGCTTCCCGAATTGTAGTAACACATTGTAGGCGGAGGCGTTTTAAGCGATAAATGCACTGGTTGAGTTCGAACCCACTCCTATCTGCACCATTCTGCATACCAGAATCTTTGCCACAGCCATATGCATGGCATATACTGACAGGAAGGCTGGAATATGGGTGATTTCGGGTCGACCAATCGCACAGTTATCCTTTCCAAAAACCGTTAGAGCAAGCAAGGTTAAACAAATGCATGGCGAAAGGAACAACTAGAGTCGGAATCAGGAATCAAATTGGGCTGTTTACATTACATAAGTACATACAGTCCTTATTACAGAACAAAACATTGAATTCTGGACACATTCCCAGCTCGGCTGCGAGTTTTCTACACCTTATAATCGTGACCTGACAGTGAATTGCAAACTGTCCAAGCGAAGTAACTAATCTCCGGAAGTCGGCGATGAGCACTCGTTTGAAGCGTAAGCTCAACGACCTTGGCGTGGACACGTCCAGCTCTAGAGCTAATGAATCTTTCTGCCTTGTGAGGCCAATACTCACCTTATTGTGAGCATACTTCTCATTGTCATTGATTCAGATTGGCACACCATTACCTCCACTCGAAAAATCCAAAGACACTGGAGAATTTGTACCCCTGTGGAAGCAGGATGTGGGTTGACTTATAGCATTCCAATGCGGTCTGATGCGAACCTTTTGCCGTACAGGTCAGAGACGAAAAGGGCCGACGGAGACTTCATGGAGCTTTCACAGGTGGTTTCTCTGCTGGATATTTTAACACGGTTGGGTCTAAAGAAGGTGAGCTGTCTATATATACATCTAGTCTATCAACACTTATTCAAGTGTACAGGATGGACTCCGGCTACGTTCGTGTCTTCTCGAGGGGAAAGAGCGAAGCAGAAGGCAGCGCGCCCGGAAGATTTTATGGACGAGGAAGATTTACAGGAGTTGAGAGACAGTCGAAAGTTAGTAGATACGGCAGACGAGATGGACTTTGCAGGTCGAAGTGGAGCAAACCTTGAAGAACCTGAAAAAGAGTGCGCATTCCATTTCTCTCGTGTTTTGTCCAACTTAACGTGGTGTTGCAGTTCCATCGCGTCTGCTCTTGAAAGCTCTCTTCTTCCCCCACCTTCTGACTCTGCGGGTGCTCGTATACTGAAAAAGATGGGATGGCGACTGGGTCAAGGCATAGGTCCCCGCATATCACTCCGCAAGCGGAAGTTTCAGGACATGCAACTATCTTTTGGAGGACACGTTTCGAGTGAATTGGATAACATACCGGAGGATGATGATGAAGCCTCTAAGCACACATACGCTCCCCGCGATACTCCCATCCTCTTGGTCGACCGGAAAGATAATTCTCATGGACTGGGTTATAATCCAGGCATAGGACTGTACGATTCTTTAGGCGGAAAGGGAGGATCTGAGAGCTCGAAAGGGCCACGTCTTGCTGGTTCGTCGGCTTCTTTGGTCTCCGGGGTTTGGTGATTCGAGCCAATTTTAGCTGGCTTTGGCCTAGGAGCCTTGAATGACGCCGACGAAGACGATTTGGATGTATACGACGGGGGGATTGGCAACAACCGACTACGTGAAGCCTATGATATCACAAGGCATGAGCAGGACGACTCGATAACGATCAGCGGAAGCCGCGATAGAAACAATAAAGTTTCAAAGGTGACTCGTCTCCATATCTCGTCTGAAGGCTCTTTTTCACATACCCAAGCCACCAGTAACATCACTAGCGGTGTTTCGTGACGGTCAGGCTGTATTGCCCGGGTTCAATCTTTCAGAGAAACCGGTCTCAGAAGATCGATGGTGAGTTATGCTGACTTGGCCAAATCTATCTCCCTCACATGTATTAGGTTCCCATTGCCGGACATTCCGAAAGGCTGGACACCAAATCCTCGCTGTGTATGGGGAAATAGCAAGGACAAGGGCAAGGAAAATGTTTCAGCAGACCCTCGAAATATACAAGGTAGTTGGGACTCGAAAATTACAGCGGATGAGGTATGTTCAAAGACCAAAGAGTCTGATTGATACTCAACGTTGAATCCAGCGAGGTGCAATGCTTGGAGAAACGCCCTTACCATCTGGACCTCGTTCCGTCTTCGATTTCATGTCCAAGAAGGACCGCGAGCGACTTCAGAACATTGCTGCCCACAAGGGTCAACTACCTCTATCTTCTGACCCTGGCTCTGCTGCATCTGCACCTGAGGCTATCAAAATACCGCGTACAGAGCCACACATTGCACAAGCTGCTCTTCGTGGATTTCAACCCTTCGCTTCCGATCCTGCCAAACAATCGCGTTACAATGGGTATTTGCAATCTCAAGTCGGGTCAGATGCCGGTCCGCCGTTGCAGCCAATGCCAAATCAGCGTACAGACGAATTTAACAAGGAAGTCGAGGACTACGCCAAGGCTGCGCTGTTGTTCAAACCTATGTCTAGTGCGATGGCTGGGCGTTTTACCAGTGCGGCTGTGGTTGATCATGGGCCGAAAATTCACGAAGGACTGCACACACCGTCACACGAGGAGACTGAGCGGAAAGAGGAGGAGAGGAAGAAGGAGGAAGAGGAAAACCTTAGCCCCAAAGCACACGCAGCACGCATGGGTATGTACGGCCCGTTGACCCGTGAAGCAAAGCCGTGGCAGCCTGCAAAGCTACTATGTAAACGCTTCAAAGTCCGTGACCCGAACCCAGAGCCTGAGGTGGCTGTACCTACTCCTGCTGAAACAGGATCGAACTGGCAGCAACCCGAATTTCCTATGGCATCCACCAGTATGGCAGAGGCGCCGACGTCCGGCAGCACAAGGCACGGGCCAAGGGACATTTCAAATATAGGTTTGGGAGAGGATGATGATCAGGGACGTGACACCCTCACCTATGAAAGGCCGGCAATGGACGTCTTCAAGGCGATATTTGCGAGCGATGACGAGGATACTGATAGCGATGAACATGATAAAGAAGAAGTTAAGGAGGAAATAGCTCGTCCTGCTCCCGTTGTGACTACGTCAGAGTCTGGCCCTTCTTCCACTGCTATCCCCGCGCCACCTCTTGCCGATACTGGGCCCGTGGATCTCAGGACCTTCAAACCCACGTTCATTCCACGCGAAGGCAAGGCAAAGAAGGATGGAGGAAACGACGGGGCTGGTGACAGGAAAGAGAAGAAGGAAAAACGAAAGCGAGAAAAACGAGCTGCGCTTTCTTTTGCAATGGACGAGGATGGCGCAGAGGAGCTTGGGCCGAGATTGTCGAGAGATCGGCCGAAGAAGAAGAAACCTCGAAAGGATGAGCAGAAAGAGGATGTCGACGAAGGAATGTGGGTGGAGAAGCCTGCACCAGCTGCGGTGAAGGATCTCGCCTGGCCACCGCCTCAAGGTTCAGAGTCGGATAATAATAGTGGGCTTCCGAAGGGGCGAAAGAGGGCTGTCGATTTCCTTTGAATTCTCATTGTCATGCATCCAATATTCTCTCTCTGAACCAGAGTGCGTTCAGAAAGACATGAGATTTCGGCACGTTTGCGTTTTATACCCATCAGAAAAGTTTGAGGTGATGTCAAGTCACTTGGAACGACTGACGCCTTCCTGCTGCCACCAGCCTTGCACTATCCTGGCATTAGCAGGAGTGGTTGCAAGTGTGGCGGACGCACATTCAAAGTTTACACTTTTGGCTCGCCGCCTCATGGGTTCAAAGGGCAACAACTTTTGGGACATGCGGGCTTGGAACTTGGTGCATAACCGTAGTATATTGCGCAAATACTAGTCCAGTGGTTTTGTTCTGTGGCATTGTACCCCCAATGACAGACCTGCTATGGCCGTCAAAATGTCAGGAGCGCCATTTTCACATCCGAGTCATGATTCAAGACAGTTGGTCATGAGAGGGGTCAAAATCTCACCAAGAAGAAAGAAAAAATAGGAGATCGTGGGGAGTTATGATGAGAGGGAGATTCGAACTCCCGCCCCCGAAGAGACCAGATCCTTAGTCTGGCGCCTTAGACCGCTCGGCCATCTCACCATGTGGCGTTGTGGAGTACGGACGCAGTCGGTGGCGCGAGTTTTAACTCCCGTATGTTTGTATGTGAGTTCACGGTCCGAAAAATATGTTCAAGGAACACAAGCGAGTTTTGATGATGAGAGGGAGATTCGAACTCCCGCCCCCGAAGAGACCAGATCCTTAGTCTGGCGCCTTAGACCGCTCGGCCATCTCACCATGTGGCGTTGTGGAGTACGGACGCAGTCGGTGGCGCGAGTTTTAACTCCCGTATGTTTGTATGTGAGTTCACGGTCCGAAAAATATGTTCAAGGAACACAAGCGAGTTTTGATGATGAGAGGGAGATTCGAACTCCCGCCCCCGAAGAGACCAGATCCTTAGTCTGGCGCCTTAGACCGCTCGGCCATCTCACCATGCTGTCCTCGTGGAGTGCGAAACGCCGTCGGTGGCGCGGGGTTCTTTGTGGGGCGGCTGTGGGGTTGTTCCTTGGGGCGCGTCGTATACGTAGTATGTACGGGCCATGTGTCCACAGAGGGAGCGGCACGAGGGTCTGTGGCGCGCGCACAGGAGCAACGGCTAGGTAAAGCCTTGACGTCATACGTACCGTGACAACCGCTGAGACACTCGGGGAAGTGTATATAAAGGTAGTCTCACAACGTCTCAATAACCAAATTCCACAAAGCATCATCATCATCATCATGACTACCTTTCAACGTATGCCCTCCAACGAGTGGGCAGGCAAAGACAAGCCTGCGTACGATAGGAACCCGTTCAGGAACCAGCATTCGCCTTCTCCCAGTAAGCATTCGCATCTATCTCGTGCGGCTTGACTCAGCGCCGGGATCTCGACCAGGACCCGCTGGAGCGTCCGCCTCCCGGATGGCGGCGCCGTCGTCAGAAGCTAAACCCGGCAACGGCAAAGGGATCAAGACCGCCTTCGAGAATGCGTCCGAGACGGTGAGGCCTTACCTCCCCGGCTCGGTCGCAGCCTACCTTCGTACGTATCGTCCCTGCCCATGTGCACCTTGGTGCGTGGGATAGTTAGTATAGTAATAGCCTCCCCCTCCTACAGCTGCTGGCGCGGCGGCGAAGCAGTCGCCGTTGCCGTCGAAGGAAATACCGGGCGGCTCCAAGGTGGGCGTTGGGTCGCTCCCTGGGAACCTCTCTGAGGCGAGCGTCGCGAAGCTCCCGGAGGAACGGGCCATGGAAGCTCGAGCTCGGCAACAGCAGGCGAAGAAGACGAAACACGGTCAGTGGGTGGTTATTCATGGTCGTCTCCGCGGTGAATGGCTCACTATGTAAGGGGTCGTAGCTGGGCCGGCCGCGGCGTCGCCCACCATGTATCAAAACGCGAAGGGGTACCTCCCCGAATCCGTCGCGGCCTATCTCCGTGCGTTCCCTCCAACAGTAAGTAAGCGTATGGACTGACGGCGTGTTGGGTACGTGCTCCAGCGGGAGGCGCTGCACCGGATAGCCCACTCCCGTCGAAGGAGAAGCCCTCCGGCTCCGCGGGGGGCGTCGGCTCCCTGCCGGGGAACTACTCGGAAGTCAGCGTCGCGAAGACGCCTGAGGAGCGCCGCCTGGAGGGGATGCCGTCCCATGAGACGGACCATGAGGTCCTTGGGAAGACGAGGGGCGTCGGCGCGCTCCCTGGTGGCCCGAATGAGAGCCGCGTCGCGATGCTCCCCGAGGAGAGGGTGCATCCGCAGTGTGAGTAGCCGTTGGCGTTGCTGAGAGAGAGAGATAGAGAGCGGCTGACTTTGGATTTGGTGCGCAGATGATTCGGGGGTGACGGGGAGCAAGAGTCTCGCTGTGGGGGGAGGCGCTGTTGGTGCTGGTGCTGGTGTTGCTGCTGCGCGGGGTATGATGGGGCAGGTACGCGTGGCGGTGTTCTTTTCGTCTCGCGCATCTACTGACTGACTGACGCTTCTTTGCTCAGCGCGAGACGCGCGGAAGTGGTATCGGTCCGTCGGGGCTTGATCCCGGAGGAGGTGCGCACCATAGCACGTCCACGAGCGGCGGTGCCGCTGCTGCCGCCCACAGCGACGTGCGCAACGCGGAAATGCACACCCTCGGTGAACGGAAGGCGCAGCAGCAGCAGCAGCAGGGCACCGAGGGCACGAGCGCGGAACGCCGCTCGACGTCGGGGAGTGAGGGGAGCGCGGGGAGCGAGCGCCAGAAGGTGGGGTTTTTGAAGAAGATGAAGGGCGAGGCGAAGGTGATCTCGGGCAAGCTGGGGCATAATGAGAAAAAGGTGGAGGAGGGGAAACATATGATGGGTAAGTGAATGAATGACTTGTAGGTTCGTGCGCCGTACATGATGCGCTTGTGAAAGAAAAAAGAGAAAAAGAAATGTATTAGTACGAAATGTATTACTAGTTGAGCCGTTGATGTTTGTTTGATCGGAACAGCCCAAAAAAGTTGGCGCCGGCGCCGGGCCGCATCTCTCCTCACCACCACCACCATCAGAAAACAGCCATGCGTGCGACGCAGCAAGCGCTGCGCCTGCTCGACGGCCAGACGTGCCGTGCACGGATCGCGCAGCACGACGGGTGGGTGAATGCGTTCGTGCGCACGGTCGGGGAAGCAAAGACATCAGCGCAAGGAAAAGGCAGGCTGGCGGGATGGCCCGTGGCGGTGAAGGATTCGATATGCACGAAGGATATGGCGACGGGGTGTGCGTCGCGGATGTTGGCGGGTGCGTGGTTGGGGTTGAGGTGTGTTGCTGGGGGGACGCTGACGCTGACGCGTGCACGTAGGGTTTGAGCCGGGGTACGACGCGACGGTCGTGCGGCTGCTGCGAGCGGCGGGGGCGGACGTGCTGGGCAAGACGAACTGCGATGAGTTTGGGATGGGGTGCGTATGCGTGGCATTGGATTGGATTGGCTATGTAATGACAAAGTACACGACCATAGCTCGATGAACGTCCATAGCATCCATGGGCCTGTGATGAACCCGCGTTCGACGGCGGCGGATTTGTTCTCGGCGGCGGGGGGGTCGTCGGAGGGGCGGGTGGCGGGGGGGAGCTCTGGGGGGAGTGCGGCGGCGGTGCGTGCGGGGATGTGCCGGGCGGCGCTGGGGACGGACACGGGGGGGTCGACGCGGCTGCCTGCGGCGTACTGCGGGGTGGTGGGGCTGAAGCCGTCGTACGGGCGGCTCTCGAGGTAATAGCCTGTGCGTTTACCAGCCGGAAATAAGAAGCTTACATGACACAGGTGGGGCGTGGTGTCGTTTGCGGACAGCCTGGACTGTGTGGGGATATTGGGGGCGGATGTGGAGAGCGTGCGGGCGGTGTTTGGGGTGCTGGATGAGTTTGATGGGCGGGATCCGACGAGTGTGCCGGAGGAGAGGCGGGCGCGGGCGCGGGCGCGGGTGGGGCGGCGGATGGGGGAGCTGGGGCTGGAGGGGGGGCGGCTGGACGGGCTGCGGGTCGGGGTGGCCAAGGTGCGTGTGTGTGTGTGTGTGTGAATTTGGGGGGAGCTGACGAGGGCACAGGAGTACTTTCCGCGGGAGATGGGGGCGGAGATGGTGGGGTCGGTGAGGAAGGCGCTGCGGGGGCTGAAGGAGCGGGGGGCGAAGATTGTGCCGGTGTCGATGCCGAACACGGAGTATGCGCTGAGTGCGTATTATGTGCTTGCGAGCGCGGAGGCGAGCAGTTGCCTGGCGCGGTACGACGGAGTGCAGTACGGTGAGTGGCAGTACGTGTGTGGGTGCAGTGTGGTGCTGATGCGGGGTGCAGGGCTGAATGCAGGACAGACGAGGGAGTCACGGAGCCGGGGGTTCGGGGACGAGGTGCAGCGGCGGGTGCTGCTGGGGACGTACGCGCTGAGTGCGGGAGCGTTTGACAACTATTTTCTGCAGGCACAGCGGGTGCGTGCGCTGGTGCGCGGGGACTTTGAGCGGGTGTTTGGGGGGGTGGACGTGCTGGTGCATGGGTCGGCGGTGCAGAAGGCGCCGGTGCTCGGGGAGGGCCAGGGGCTGGCGGGGTACGTGCAGGACGTGCTGACGGTGCCGGCGTCGTTGGGGGGGCTTCCGGCGGTGAGTGTGCCGGTGGACGGGGGCGTGAGTGTGGTGGGGCGGTGGGGAAGCGAGGAGATGGTGCTGAGGGTTGGGGAGAGGATGTTGAAGGATTAGAGGTTGAGAGGTGATGAGAGGCGATTAGATGTTGATGCGATTAGATGTTGAGGCGATTAGATGTTGATTATCCCCCTTGTATTGATTCGATCAATCTCGATCGTGTGGTTGATTTGGAATTTTCGCTTCTCTCCCCACGCCGGCATGAACGTTGCAGACCTCCTCCAGGACGCCCCCTCTGACCGCCGCCACCCCAACAGCAGCCCCGACGTCTCGCCCCATCCGCCTGCCTCCTCCAGCGCTGCCCCCGGCACCCCGGCCCCGCCTCCGCAACCCCCCGCCGCCGCCCCCGCATGG
>JABCKO010023878.1:7184-22309 GCA_018855915.1 Tephrocybe sp. NHM501043
GACTGAATGATTGAACGACGTACGTGGACTTGAGTAATATAGGCATGTTTGACCGTATCCGCAGAATATCCGGACCGGAATTTGACCTTGGAGGCATCGACCTTGAGTCGCGAGCCAACAAACGATACAGAGGCGTCAGCAAGATCTTCGTCAGCGCGCTTGGATAACGGGTGATCAATGCCAGCTCCAAATGTCTGAAATTCGTTATTGTTAACGCACTGTTCATGGCGACAGAGAGAAGCAAATTTACCTCATAAGATGATGATGGGTGGAAAGCCTCGACCTTCAATCCACGACCAACGATCCTGGTACGGTGAGTTGCGTGACGGGGTTGGGACGGGACGGCGAAAGCTGAAGTAGCAGACGCGTATGCGATGGCAAGAAGCACGGAAGTGAAGAACTTGTTGAAGGCGACCATTGTCGATCTGAGTTTGAGTTACACTGGCAACCTGTCGGAAGCGTCCCTATGTCACCAGGTTTTATAGTTACTTCGTGTTATGGGTAGCTTTTGTGCGCGTGCCGCCATACGGAACAAGCTCGACGCGCACCGCATGTTCAAACGCACGATAAGGCAAAAGGATTTCGCAAGAGTAGGCAATGCCCTCGACGATTGCATGGTGCACAATCAAGAGCGTGATTTGACCTGACATGACATTATCCGGAAAGGGGTTAGCAGCCATGCTATACGGCAAAAGAAACGAGACTGTATCTGCGCGACATACGCTTAGATACAAAGCTGATAGCGGTTCTCTGCGAGAAACTGTGCAACTTGATGAGCGCCAAGTAAATGATAAAAGGTGTGCACGTCAAGACCATGCGGACCGTAAGGAAGTGGAGACATAAGATTTAGCGGCCGAGTTCAGATCAGAGGATGATCGCAATTGTGGAGAAAGTGTCTGTCTGCCGAGGCGGTCGGGCGGTGAAGGGCAACAAAGGCTATTCGATGAGTTTCAGCGATATTGAGGGTCTTTTATGATGAGGTCTGTTCGCTTTTGCGCGGAGTGAATTATCGAGGTGGCATTTCACAATTGAATAACGACGTACCTTTCAGCATGGCTCCAATGTCTTGGGCAAAAATATTTGGTGTGATTATGGGCATGTGAACATCAAAGAGCTTGCTCATCCTCGTCAGACCACCTGTCGAAAGCGACGCTAGCATTGGTGCAGCACGTTTCGAAGACACTTGAGGATGAGTTTATCGCATGGTACCAGCACTGATGACTTCAATGTCCTGATCAAGCAGTATCAGGCGTCATCCTCAGATACTAAAAATATCTCAAGATATGCGCTGTGGCCTGGCAACTCTGCGATGACGCCCAAAAATGTAGGATTGTCCAATTGTATGGCCGAGAATTCCAGAAAGTAAAGCCCATGATGATTAGTCTCCGCAAGGTTCTGAGAAGCGACGTCGTGAATTCAGGGTCGCGTGGAACGCAATTCATGAGTCTCTGTCAACACGCGAAGCAGACAACAACCCACCGGGTGCCATGCTCGTAAAGTGGCTGTGTGTTATGTTCCGTCGACACAGCATTAGGACGCATGAATAGACGACCATGCGATTGAGGATAGCTTCATAAACGTTGAGTTATCTGAAGTTCTCAGTTGATCATGAAGCCCGTAAAGGATGACTCACTCCGCCTCACTTTGAGAGCCTTCAATATCCGCCACTTGTAGGGACCCGAAAACCATGTAGAGTTCCATACAAGTGCCGTAGATTAGCTAGATATGGAGGATGTCCGTGTGGTAGTGTCAAGGAGGTGATGATGCACATGGTCAACGGACGAAAGAAGTCGAAAAAAACATGTACATCAAATTTGAGATGATCACGACATCCGCAAAGCAACTGCAATTTACGACGCGCGTCAGGGATCTGGTATTCACGGGAAGTCGACCTTGAATTCGGATCCGGAGTACTAAGTTAACCCTCGGATCACCGGCCACCGGTCCACGGCGTGATGTGAAATGGCGAAATCATCATCTCAAAATTTACTCAAAGGGAGCGACCTGTATGATCATTAGGCATCATGATTTATATACTCTTAGACGGCGTGGGATCCAACAACAAATCATAGCAGCATGCGATTCCAAGCCTAGTGGAATGCAAGATCCCAAGACGGTGGTGACATGTAGTGGTTGAACCTCCTCGGCTGAGCGCTGCGGAAAGGGTAAATGCTCGTGCTGGCGTTGGCTGTGGCTGCAGTTCAACGGCGGAGTGGGTATCTTGACAAGGGGCATGGGGACAGGAACCTCATCCCGCCCCTTCCGACTCTTCTTCGGTGTCGTTGCGTAAGTCACTGCGGGCATAGACGAGGAGACGAGTATCGAGGTGTGGGAATGGAGGGGTCGATCCAATCGTCCTCAATATCTCCCTCGTACATCTTGTGCTCAACGCGTTCGTCGCCATCGAGTTCATCCTCTCCAAGATCCTTGCTCTAATGGGTGAACAGAGGTCCGAGTGAGAACCTGACGTTGGGAAGCGGCGGATAGGGTCGACAGGATCCTCCTCCGTATCCACCTCGAACTCTTCCTGTCCACACTCCCACTTCCACTCCCGCCCGCGCTCGTGCTAGAAGTTGAGGCCGATGCTAAGTAGCAAGGCTGGTAGTGCTCGCCTCGGCAACTGACTTCACATGGTCCCTCGAGCCAGGAGGTACGTAGGAACATAGAGAAACTTCGATGTGAATGTGGATATCGAGATTTGAGGCGGCGGCGTGGGCGTGGGCAGGGTGTGTGGGGCGCGTATTGCTGTTGTTGCTACGATTGTTTGGACATTGAAGTTGAAGTTCTACAGAAGCGGAGGTCAGGATTAGGATGGGCGGAAGAGCATGGAAACATACTTACTGCAAAGAAATGATTTGTCCTGTCCGTCAGAAGAGGGCGATGAGTGATAAGTAGAGCTGCAAAATGAATTGAAGGCATTAGTCGGTCAGGTCAAAGAGGCGTTTAAGTCATAGCAATGGGAGTACCACCACGAGGGAAAAATGAAGGGGTGTCGAATAAAAAAAGATGCATACCTAGCGAAAATCAGGTTGAGGGAATGTCATACGTGCGCAGACAGGGGCAGCAAGCAACCAGAGCAGACTAGCGCAGAGTTAGAGCCTCGAGACGTAGGATTTCTAATAGTAAGTTGCGTAGTTGCCTGGTGCTGGATGTCCACGTGAACAGGTCCAAAGCTTGAATTGACTGATCGTTCCAAACACCCACATTCTTGCCTCATACCATCACCATTGTACACACCATTGCTTCTTCCACCGGAATTTATAAGATTCCTCGTGCTCGGCCTGGGAACACGGAGTACGAAAAATAGTGCCATGGCCACATCGACTAATTTCAATGGAATCGTAGTGGGGAAGTGAAATGGTGGGCAGGAACGAGTGAGTCATGAGAAACAAAGTTTGTGAGCTTGAACAACTTTTAGATGTTTGATTTGTATATTTTGAATGACAATTGATTGCTATTGTCTGGGCGACAACTTGCCCGAAGATCTATGTCAGAATAAGTACTTTATCTCGATTCTCGACAAACCGCGAACATCATTTAGTAAACTAAACCTTCAGCCATTCCAGCACTCTGGTGACTCGCTCCTCCAATAAACGAGTATCTGACCCCATTACCTGGAAATCAATGCCCAATCCCCTGAGCTCTGCTTCGAAGGTCTCAAAACACTGGCTTTGCTGTTCTACAAGGCGAACCCCATCATCAATCAACCAATCCGACACAGGCGCCAGCAGTAGAAAAGTCGACTGCCTGTATGTATCTAGCGCAACTCTGAACTCATGTGAGTTCACCAGAATGTCACGCCTTTTCCTCGCTTCTTCGGCTGTAGTTGAAGTCAGCACCGCGTAGACGATGGGATCTACGGCTGATCTGTCGCAGATTTGTATAGGGCATCCATTAGCTTCGCGTTCTCGTGCCAGCTGTGCCGTCAGAATGGCTTGCTGCATCTTTAACGACCCAACATCATTGCGACTGAAGCCCTGAGTCGCCATAACATCTCGCGCAACCTCCTTCACCACAGCCGGTCCTTGTAGACTCAGTTTTTGTGCGACTGCATTGACGAGTGTGGTTTTGCCTGTCGACTTTATCTATGTGTCAATGGAGGACAGGGTTTTATATACCGATGCTCACCGATGGGCCAACAATGTAAATCCTTCTGTTCATTGGTCGGCGAGAAGGGAGCCTAAGCGGCAATGTTTAGGTTCAAGGAAGCGCCCATGCCGTACACTTGAATTCTCAGGATCCAGGTGCTTCTTTCCAACCACCATGAGGACCTACGTCCTGCGAGAGAATCCTGCAAAAGACGACACTAGTTGGGACTTTCGTGTACCACATGACGCTCTTCGCCTTCGGACAGGCCAGGGAAAGCTCATTACCTTTAATTCAGAAAAGATCACACTACAGGGCGTGAAGTTCCCCGAAAATAGGATCCTGCGTGCTGATGACCCATCCAAGTTCATCCTGCTGTCTTTTGGAAACCTCCGATTTGCCGATTCAACGCTCCGCGAGGGAGGTGAATACATCGAAAGGTTGTTGAAAAAGGGGCTCTTCTTGAACGGCGTACAGTATCGTTTCTACCATCACAGCAATAGCCAACTTGTACGGCAAGTTTACGTGCCTGTTATGGCGACTTTTCTGATGAGTTCATTAGAGGGGTAGATCCTGCTTTGTGCGAGAGGCAAAGACTGACAAGGAGCTTGACGATCGCATCTATGCATTGGGCGACTATGGAAGGATTATGAACATTGCAAAACGTGAGTATACTGTTATGAGACTCGATTGCGGATGATGACCTTAGATCAGGTGCAAAGCGCATTGGACTTTTGTTTTCAGAAGCCCAGCTTGACTGGAAACTGGATCCTAAATATATCGCTGACATACCCGATATCAAGATGGGCGATGAAATTTTCTCAGATGGATGTGGCCTCATGTCGAAGCACTTTGCAATACAAATTAGCAGGGCGAAGAAAATCATCTTCAGAGGTGTTAGATACACGCCTACTGTATTCCAGATCCGGTATGTAATGCAGTCAATCTTCTCCCTCGCTTTAGCAATTGATGTACAATCAGGTACTTGGGCTACAAAGGCGTGTTGATGCTCCATCTTGACCTTGACAAGGAGAAAAAACACCTGATACAATTTCGCAAGAGCATGAAGAAATTTTCGACCACGGCAGACCTCACATTTTCGCTCGTAAATTACTCAAAGCCATACACATTTGGGCGTCTCAACAATGACGTTATAGTCCTCCTGTCAAGTCTCGGTGTCACCAACGAGAAATTGTTGGCCAAACAGCAAGAATACTTTCAATGGATCAGACAAGCTTCGGACGATCCTATCAAGGCTGTCGATTTCTTGTTCGCACTTGGCGCACCCGGCGATATCGAACTGGCAGAAAGAGTCCTCCTCGATGGCCTTGACAATCCAACCGTTTCAGGAAAGGTTCTGCAACGACAACTCTCAGAAACGGCGAAGTTTAAGAACGAGAAGGGTCGATCGAAGGCACCAATATTCGTCCGAAATTCTCGAAGGCTCTTTGGTGTATGTGATCCATACCAAGTCCTCAAGGAAGGCCAGGTGCATCTTCGTATCATGACCGCTCGTGGAGGGCCATCCACTCCCATTCACGGGGACGTGATTGTGGTCAGGAATCCATGCCTACATCCTGGTTTGTCTCATCATTCCCATCGGCAGCTGTGTTTGTAGCTCATCGCATTTCAGGCGACTGCTTAAAACTGAGAGCAGTACATCACGAAAAGCTTGCACATCTGGTTGACTGTGTGGTCTTTGCATCAGTTGCGCGCCCAGGACATCATGCAGCCCCGTCTATGAGCAGCGGTGGCGATCTCGATGGTTAGTCATGATCATATCAGGTATTTGTTTACTGGAACTCTTAGTCGTAAAGGTGACGAATATTTTGTCTTCTGGGACAAGGACATCATTCCCACTACAGTTGCACAGGTGAGTTACATTGGCAGCCGTACTTGGGAATTACCCGAACTAACACTCGAAATCTAGTCGTACGACTATCCGGGTAATAAGGAATTCACGAGTAAGTCAATCAGCCGATCTGACCTTGCGAAACACTTCGCTTTCTATAGTGGGTGAGCCTTACTTTCTCTACCGACTTTTAAATCACTTTTTGACTCAAGCCATCTAGAGCTGGGGTTGCTAGGGTGTCGTCGCTGCACGCGAAGTGGGTTCGTGCCAGCCCCTTGGGTGCTCTCTCCCCCGAATGCCAAGAGCTCAATGCTCTACATTCACAATCAGTGGATGGCGCCAAAGTCAAGATACCTGATCGGTTGACAAACCCGCCACAACGGCCAGACGCAGAACCCTACGTCCTGGAACTCTTGGAAGCCGACAGGGAAAAGTTTGCAGAGGAATTCAATGCCAACACCCCAGTTAGAGGAGCCATGGCTAACGAGGACCCTGAAGAAGCGAAAGATCTCCTTGCAGCTCTTCTTCAAAGCCGGCAATGCGCGATCTCAGAATATGAGCTTTTCAATCTCGTCTGTCTTCTCGCGCGCAAACACAACGTCATGGATCTCACTCCGTATCTGAACCATTTGGACATGTCTGCCCTAAGTGCAGAGGAAAAGCGTGCAGTTAGTCTCGCTCTCAATTTGTCGCCCAGCGATTATCCCGGCATGTGGAACTCCCTGTTCCGCTCTGATATCCTTACTCGGCGAGATCTGTATCAGCGCAGCTTGTACCAACCATTCTCAATGCAACGGTTATATTCGTCAAAAGAACAAGGACTCACAACCTTTTTTGAGTTCCTCCGAAGGGGCACTCAGGAATACACCAGGAAATTACTCATTATCAAAGTATGTAAGCAATTATTCTGACTTGAACCTTTTTAAACCACTCCATTAGACTGAAGACCGTTTTGCTATCGGAATTTTCATGCGAGGAAACATGGAATGGGATGAGGATCCTGACGTCAACGACAATGTTGTGGTTTGTTCGTTCATGCCGAACACGGCGTCGACGTTGTCTGGGTATCGACCTTGTACAACTGGTTATCGTCTACATATGAGCGACACACACTTCCAACTTTACAACAAGCACGTCGGTGACACCTTCGTTTTCATTAATCGCCGTCCCCTCCACAGCGGCTTTGAAGTTGCCGCGAGTATTGCATTGCAGAAAATCTCAGCAACTGTTCAAAGAGTATATTAGTTATTTTCTCATCTATTCCGTGCATGTCGTTGATCACATGTCTAGCAAATTGGTCGCATTCGTACAGAACCAGTTGTAGCGGTCGAATTCCATGTTGTGTCCAATCGCGATCGCGTTGCACATCAACTCTTTGATCTGTGGTTCGAACAGTACGTTAAGCGGTTTGACTTTCCTTCTAGATTTAACCAAGAGTTTCATTCAGTGTTCCGACTGAGCAATTCGTTCCGCGGTTTCAACGTCAGGCAACCCCATATCAGTTCAACGACCTCCGAGACGTGGATTGGAGGATTCCCGAGAACCAACCCCTTCTCTCATCTTTCTTTCCCAAGGCAGAGAGTACCTTCCCAAGGGTTGATGCTCAAGAACCCGATGCTTCATCGTTCGGCCCACTCCCAGGGTCAACCTCTGATGGTCTGAATTTTGAACGCCACACTCCAGAGTCTATGCAGGCACACCTTGCCAGAAAGTCAGTAGTGGAGATCGAGAAGATCGTGGAATTTGCTCTCCGTTATCACGCAGATGAGGAGATGTTCCTAATCTTCAGTTGCACTATGAATAGGCAACCGCTCGATGAGAAAGCTTTGACGAGATGGATGGAAATGTTTCCGCCATTGGCATTTACCATGCTGAAACAGTTCGTGACGCAGGAAGGTTCTCCTCTCCCAACAGTCATTGTCGCTATGGTCCACTCCCTATGTCGAAACATAATTCGGTCTGCAAATTCACTCGGCATTGCTGCCCTTGTAGCCCTCGAAAAAATGGCGAGCGCTGTTGCCGATATGGATGTGGAACAGTACTTTGATCTCTTGAACCTCGCAGCACATGGCGTTCGACCAAAAGATCTTTATCAGGAGGTTCTTTTAGTCCTCAATGACTCTCGTCTGAACGCTGGAAGCACACCTTTGACGCCAGCCATAGCTTACGGATGCAAGTTTGCCCTGTCTGTTGCATTCGACCGCGCAGAAGAGGCTGCGGATGAATGCCCTTGCGACGAAAACGGAAAGCCTAGGAGGCAGAAAACCCCTCCTACTCATGTACCGCTGACTTTTATCGCAGACGAGCCCGGCCATGTACGAGCCATTGTCCGCGTTGATGCAAGGACTGAAGTACGCCTGCATTCTCATGTCCGGCTTCAAGCGTCGTCCAAAGCAACAAACCGGTGGATTCAGGCCCCCGTGATGGACGGTATCGTCGTTCAAGCGATGAAAGGCGAGCTCAAAATCAGTTTGTTGCATCCAGCACCGCCTGAATTAGAGCGCATGGACTGGAACATGTACCATGCAGGCATCACTGGTGGGTGAGAGTGGAATATATTATTATCAAGTGTAATTGATTTTGGGCCTATAACTGGGGCATCACGATAGCAACATCTCGGGCTATGATGGATGCAGTTCTGCGCCTTCTCAAAGAAGGGAAAGATTGTTGCCACTTTCAGGACATCATCACTGGCTCTGAGGGCGAAGAAACCGAACCTGAACCGCCGTTAGAGACGGCTAGTGCATCATCATCATCTACTGTGCCTCTAATCAATAAAAGGCTCAATGCAAGTCAGACCGCCGCTGTGGAGTCTTGTACTGCTCCTCTTTCCCTCATTTGGGGTCCACCCGGTATTTCTTTTTACTGTGTTTATTGCATGGTTTTGTCTGAATGCCTTCCAGGGACCGGTAAGACAACGGTCGTTGTTGAAATTCTTTGTGATATCATACGAAAAGCTCGCAGCGATGATCCACCTAAGATTCTGATGACAGCATCTACTCACAACGGTAAACATTATGTCCTTTACACTAGCCTGTCATAGAATCTCACAGCAGATAAATAGCCGTCGATAATGTACTCGAGAGGTTTGTTACCATCAACGCAGAAGAGGATCTTCTCCCAGAAGAGCACATCCTTCGTGTTGCTACTGATCAATCAAAAGTCAACGAAAACTTGAAACATTACACCGTCGATGCGAGGGTAGGAGGAGATACGAATGAGAATAACCAGCTAGCGAAGAAAGCTCAACAGAGGGTCAAAGCGGCTGCCTTGGTCTTCACCACTTGTGCAGGTACTTCCTTTCGATCCATCGCGAATGTATAAGCTCGAAACTGTTCTAGGTGCTGGATTAGGAACGCTGCGTAAAGTCAACTTTGATATCGCCATTATCGATGAAGCTTCCCAGGTGACGGAGCCAGGTGCCCTCATTCCTCTTGTGAAGGGAATAAAAAAAGCTGTTCTTGTCGGAGACCAGTGAGTTTGTGCCACAGAAATCTGAAGGCAGATCTAATAACGAGGCTTGCAGTGTTCAACTTCGCCCAACAGTTGGAAAAATGGGTTCTGTCTTACAATTCGATGTATCGCTCATGGAACGTCTTTGGCTTCATGTCCAAAGTCCTCACATGCATAAAACAATGCTCAATGTGCAATACCGATCTCCTGCGGAGCTCATGGCATTCCCTTCAAGCGAATTCTACGATAACAAACTTCAGACGGGTCTTACAAACACAAGTGAAATCTTGGCCCCACTTCTGATGTCGTCCTTTCCCTGGCCTCGGGATGGCACGTCTCTCAATCCCACAGTATTCATCCAATGTTCCACGGAGGAAGACATGGGTGGCATGTCGAAGAGCAACCAAGGCCAAGTTGACATCGTCGTTCACATCCTTCCCATGCTCACCACACCGAAGGACAGACCAGACGGCGAACCACCAGAAATCCCTTCAAATGTCAAATCTCTAGCAGACTTGAAGGTGACCGTCCTTACGCCATATAGGAAGCAGATTCTTGCATTGCGATCAAAGCTTCCTGCATCTGTTACTTGCTCCACGGTCGATGCGTTCCAGGGCCGCGAGAGCGATATCGTCATCTTTTCTGCCGTGCGGTCTAACACAGATGGAGATATTGGGTTCCTTGAGGATGCAAGGCGCCTGAACGTAATGTGGACTCGTGCTCGTTTAGCATTGATCATAATAGGTGATCGCAGGACAATGGACACCTCAGAGCTATGGAAGAGAGCTCTGAAATCGTGCACGGAGGTGATGATTACATTGCCAGAGAGCGCTCCTTGATAGGTGAAGATGAAAAGCGGTACATTTGGATTTGGTATACTTTTTTTGTAGCAGACAAATATGATCTTCATTGGGACAGTGGAGTCAGACAGTCACCAGAGTTACAGCTGAGAGGACGAAGTATGCTGCTAAATTAATCCCTTCCCTTCCATTAGGAAATATGTCTTAGACGTAGCTTTACAGACTTAAAAAGCCTTCAAGTTTTGCATTCTATTCTTCGTAGTTAGTAGTCATTAATAATCACTCTACTACTATCTCGACATCAGGCGACTGTAACCAACTCTCAGTATCGCATTACAGATCTAACAGAACGGCTAGAATCCCATTTCCCGCCAAAATCTTGCAGAGGTTGGCCACGCTATGATATACATCTGGACCCGCTTTTTGGAGTCCTCCACAAAACTCTTCGACAACCATTTCTCCTCATCAAGATGGGCGTGATACTTGTGTGCACCCATCTGAACGAGCTCATTGATGTCTCCAGCATCCATCACCACCTTATCGCGCATGCGTTGCCTGGCATCGACACCGTGGTCTGCCCAGGCCTTCAATTTCAATAATAGAAGCACGAGAAAAGCGATCACTGGAATGTCGTTGACAGGATCGACGTTTAGAATCTTGTTTGTGGGGATCTTGGGGAGGCTGAAGATCTTTGGGATGAGGATGTCGACTTTGCACTGGCGGTGGAAGGAGATTGTGTACCACAGGACCTTGTATGTGTCCAGTGGGTTGATAGCTGGGCGGAGGTAGAAGAGGGAGTTGGATGAGACGATAAGGCCTTTAAGTCTTTCTGGATCCATGTCGGTAACGACGATCATGTC
The DNA here is from genome assembly GCA_018855915.1 of Tephrocybe sp. NHM501043. Lineage (NCBI taxonomy): Eukaryota > Fungi > Basidiomycota > Agaricomycetes > Agaricales > Lyophyllaceae > Tephrocybe > Tephrocybe sp. NHM501043. Next base: position 18,236 of record JABCKO010023878.1, read on the forward strand.
CACGTCCTGTCTGCTTTATCAACGCGGATCTTTTGGCCCACTGTGTACGATCAAAAACGCACACCCGGAACTCTGTCATTCATGCCGTATATAACGCAGGCAGCACTGCCGACGATGCATGCTTGAAGACCGTGGCCTCTCAAGGCGGTCACTGCGGCGCGAGCAGCCATTCGTACTTCGTCATTTGTCAGAGGTAGTACACGCGTAGAAGGCATCTTGGAAGGAAGTATAAGATATTCGAAGTGCCCAATGCCCTTTGCCATGTCCACGCACAGCACCCGATCATAGAAGTCCAAAGCTTAAGTTTTAGCGCCCAGATAGGACCTTTTTACAAGAAAAAAAATCAAACCATGCCAAATGCTGTCAGAATCCAATATTGTGCCACGACTCCGTCGAGACCGGCCATTCCTCCATATACTCATATACCCTGTCCTCCGCCTCTTCCACAAACCACTTCGGGAGCCACTGCTTCTCTCGTTCGAGTTGTGGCCGATACTCGTTATCACTCAACTCAAGCATCTCCTCAATGTCCCCTTCGTCCACCTCAGCCTTATCCCTCACCCGCTGCCTATCGTCGTCTCTGTGATCTTTCCATCCCCTGAGCTTCAGAAGGAGGACTACGAGGAACGGTGCGGTAGGGATGTCGTGGAACGGCTTAATGTATGAGATTTGGGCTTTTGGGATGCTGGGGATGCTGAGAAGCCCGGGGATGAGGATGTCGATTTTGCAAGCCCGGTGCTCGGACTCAGAGTGCGAGGTGGTAGTGAACCAGAGGACGCGGTAGGTGTTCTGGGGGTTCGCGGATGGGACGAGGTAGAAACGCTCGTTTGAGGCGACGATGAGGTCTTTTATGTCCTCCGGATCCAGTTCTGTCATGACGATAATGTCAATGTCCTAAGTTGTCGTGAGGTTAGACGGCGTGTTAGCGAGGAAGAAAATGGGATGCGTGCATTGGGCTCTCTGTTCTCCATCCCGTAAATAGCGCACGCAGCACTGCCAAAGAGACATGCTAAGAGACCGCGTTCTTCAACGGCTGCGATGGCTGCACGCGCAGCTCTTCGAAGTTCCTTGCCAGTGAGAGCATCGCTTGAGGATGTCATGGTGCGGTTGAGAGTGAGGGAGCGCCCATTCACAGCATTGTCGCAGAAGCTTCAAAACTGCAGTTGAGCGTCTGATTCCCCAGCATACGCTGTGTACATCCTCAATCGAGGCACTGCCTCGTGATAATCTGATACTAGATCGTAACCAACACAATGCATCCCTTGTTGATAGTACATATTCTTAGACATTCTGTGCTTCCGTTGAGCTCGAAAAAGTAAAAGTCCTCGTTTGGAACGAGGGACAGATAAGTTCCTGACTTACGACGATTACCACAGCGAGACATCGTGGAGACAAGAAAAAACAAAGGGTATCGAAAGTGGAAGTTTCACCTCGCAATGGCGGGGCAGGTGCATATTGAGAGCATGCCGGAGAGGTCTGTAATTGATTCAAGGCTTTACTACAGACTTATTGGGTGGCTCTTCCATGTGCCAAGCCTGCAAGAGCAACGATTGGGCGTCCATAAGCAATAACAGCCTGAGGCACCTCGAAAGAAGGCCACATTGTGCTTTTTCAGCAGCCAGGTTATATGAATTAGGTTTTACACACGGTCATCTGTGGTTGGCGTTCAGCACAAAGGCCAACGGTTCTCGGCATGAAGAAAGACATTGAACGAGGTTCTGAGGTAGAAGAGCGTGCTGTTCCCACGATCATCGAGCACATGCAACAATCTTATCTGGATCTGCGGAGCGTCTCCGAAGCGTCGAATATCGACCTGTATTCATGTAGTGTTTTGAAGCCTCTAATAAGTTCATACCGACCGTATCAATTTTTAGGTGAATGGGACTCCTTTATTCCACGCATTCGTCCTGTTGTGACTCTAAGTATTTAGGTGCGCAGCATTTGATTGTAATTATGTTCCACAAAGGAAGAAACTACTTCAAACTCCACGGCCTCACAGAATGCACTTTTTAAAAACGATGAAAGTAACAAGGATCGGGTGGGAGGGAGGTAAGTATGTAGTGGCGCATGGTCGTCAGCTCTCCTTATGCTGCAAGTCTTACGGTGAGTGGTTTACCATCGTTGATGTAAGTGCAACTCAACCGAGATGACAGAATGCCACACCCTCAAGGTGTCGAATCCCGACCGCTTCATAAGAGAAGATCACCTTGAATTACGCCGTAATCGCTACCCTGAATCAGAAAAACAGCATTGTCTCCATACACAACAGCCTATTGTCCCAGAATTCGGGCCATAAACGGCTACTTGTTGCAGTTTAGAAATATAAATATGTACAGGCCTGCAACTCGATGACACTTCTGGTGACAATGCGACACAAGATGTAGGCTTTTCAGATGACCACATAGTCTTGAACCTACCAGTTGATAGCTGACAATTTGCAAGATTATCCGCTGGGCGTAGATTGTCCCGGATATAAAGAAGGGATGCGAAAGGAGAGGTTCATGATGCACATATAATGTGTATGATTCATATAGTGTAACAATGAGACCCGGAGTACAAGTACATGAAGACGAAGCGCGAGGAATTGGTCCCTTCAAGAGAATCCATGAAGGCCCCCATGAACTCCCTCATGCGGTAGCTTGTGCTTGGCGTTGAGCACGGAGGCCAGCGTATCTCTGCAGAAAGACAGATCGAACGACGTCCTGATAAATGCAAAAATTTGAGCTTCATAGCATCAATCACAAAATCGAAGGACGAACAGGGTGGAAAGTCTTCTGAAAGCTCTCCTTGGCTTTGATATCAGCAAAGTACTTCTGATAACGCGCAAACCTTGCGTCGGTGGTGAGTGTCTCGAATGCTTTGATGCCCGTTCCCTCATCATAAGCTCCAATATCATTCTGAAGCGCCACCTCTAGCCTCGCCAAGAACGGCGCCAATGCAGCATCCGCGATTGAGAATTCGGGACCAACTGCGAACCCTTCAGTTGGGAGAAGCTTTTGAAGCTTCTCGATGGCTTCCAGGAGTTTATCGACCGGCTCTCCGCGTACTATCAGTGCCTGGAGCAGAGGTTGTATGGTGTTTGAGACGGCGTCGATGAAGAAGCGAGCCTTCGCACGCTTTACCGGGTCGGCGGGAAGGAGGTTGCCGGAGAGGTCTGCGATGAATTCGAGGAGGACGAGGGACTCGGCGAGCTTTTCAGAGTCGGGAGACGGCTCGTCAGGTGCAACAGCTGGCCCTCCGTATGCGATAGCAGGCACCTGGGCCGATATTAACTTATGATATTTGAACAGGGAAGGGAACATACCTTGCTTGCGGGGTTTACGCGAGGTGCATACCATTCAGGCTTGTTTGTAAGGTCGATCTCGAAGCGAGTGTATGGGAGTTTGGACTCCTCGAGAGCGAGTTCGGCCTGTGAAAGAGTTAGGGTGAGAGCAAGGTATGGCGGATAGACTAACTCTGTGGGCGTAAGGGCATATCTAGGTTGAAGCAGTCAGCTCAGAGCCGCACGAAGAATCGAACACACTGACCTTCGCGGTGTAGAGAGTGATCTGATTGACGGCCATAGTTGTGGGATTGGCGATAAGAAGTTTCGGTTTCAGATAGACCTTTATTGGTTCACCTTTATACCTTTTTATATATGCAAATAGCTTTATAAGGACACAAGCATGGTGAAAGGGCTACCAATGACGTGGGTTGATGACGGGATAGTTGGCACGAGATTCTCTCTGTGCCTCAATGTCGTGATTGGTAGAAATCTCCTGCCGTGATTGCGTATGTAGATTGAACCACTTCTGGGAAAAGAACCCATTGCCAGTCTGCCGGTGAGAACAGGAAGATCGTGGACTAACAATATGACAAAGACTCTTGCAGAGATGACACATGTATGAGTCCGTTACTAAGCGCGAGGAAATCGGTATTTATTAGGTATTCACTTTGTAATCTCTCGTTGGCGAAAGCCTAGAGCAAGCCTTCAAGGTGATTGCAAACGGCCTCTTTGTTGCCAGAGTGAGTAAGAAGCCAACGTGAAGCCGCGTGCGCTGCCGATGAGCGCCGATGAGGAAATTCATTGAGTGG